>VURO01037519.1:0-12145 GCA_015108175.1 Pelvicachromis taeniatus
AAAACACCGACTTTGTGAGGCTACAGCTCCATCTAGAGGTGAATACAGACATTTCTCTCCCGTGGAGGCACATTCAACATGGCCGCTCCCATGTAGACGTTTGTTGGGTTCACTGTTACCAGGAAGAAGCCGCAAACTATGAAGGAAATCAGGTAAACACGTGCAAAAGTATATTTTAACAGTATATTTTAAGTGGTATATACTGTTGTGCATTCAGGAGAGCAAGGCTTCATTTTGCAGTGAGGGGCAACAATCACCACAAAAAAAAACATATTCACATTTTCATATTTTCAACTTTGCTTTTGTGTCTTTGCAGCCATGATGGATCCAAAGGAGATGCTCCGCTGTGCTCTTCAGATAGAGAAATTCAGTGCAGACAGAAGCTATGGGGACATCATGACCCTCCTTGGTGACCTCCAGAAGTCTCACGTCACATCGGAACAGCTGGAAACAACAGACATCATCAAGGTGCTCTACAGGCTGCTAAAAACCTGCACTGAGGACAGCGTGAAGAAGACAGTCAAGAGCTTGCTGTCCAAGTGGAAGAGGCAGTACACGAAGGACAGGCAAGGAGTGAAGTGCACAGAGGAGAGCGAGGATGCGGAGCTCCACGCTGGGGTTTCTTTATCAAAAGAGGCCGTGGGTGGTGCGGTTCCTGTCCAAACATGTGATGGTGGAGAGGGGACTGCTGCAGGAGAACCGTCATCTTTGCAGGCTAAACCTGGACTTAAAGCTTGTATTTCTGCTGCATCTCCAGATAACGTGAGAACCAAATGTGTGCAGCTCCTCCTTGCTGCCCTCTGCCCCGCGGCCCCCAATCAGGACAAGGCTGCTGAGTTGGCTGGAGACATCGAGCGGCACATCCATGAGCGTCATAAACACAACCAAGTCAAATATAAAGCCTGTGTGAGGAGCAAGGTGGCCAACCTGAGGAATCCCAAAAGCGGCCACCTGCATCAGGGCCTCCTGAGCGGCTCCCTGTCCCCCGAGGCCTTCGCTTGCATGTCTGCGGGGGAGATGGCCAGCGCAGAGCTGCGGCAGCTGAGGGAGGAGTACTCCTCCCAGGGCGTGAGTGAGAGGCAGCTTCCTCAGGGGATAGAGGGGACGCGAACGGAGAAGATTCGCTGCAAAAGATGCGGGGGGTCAGACTGTAGGGTGACGCAGGTGTCCAGAGGAGTTCTGTTCTTGCCTGCGTGGGTGAGGCAGGGCGGCCCAGATGAGGATGCAGTGACTTTTGTGACCTGCAGCGGGTGTGGCCAGCAGTGGTACCACAGCAGCTGGGTCTGCCTCTGAATCCACATAGATAACATACATGGCTAAGAAAGCTAATAGCAGATTAATTGATGTTGTTGATTGGTTGTTCCAGCTATTCTGCCCACTGTAAATTTGCAGTTGTTTGAGTTGGTTTTCCAAGTTTCACCCCTAGTTCAGTGGTTTAAATTTGGTATTCTAAAGGCTTTCCTGTGACCAGTTAAATGTTTTGAGTGTCATAAACTGAGCTCTGAAACAAGAGGATTGTTCTCATGGGATGCAGAGTGGAAACTTTCCTGCAGGATAAAGTGCATACTTGTGGTTTAAACCAGATTTTGTTCCTATAGGATTTGTGCTTCGTCTTCCATGCATTCACCACTAAAACCCACAGCTAACAGCCTAAACTGTATCTTCACTGGCTGGAATGCCAACTCACTGCAGTCGCCGACTGAAACCATGGGTTTTCAAGAAGTAACTGTCGTCATCTTCTTCCCGCTGAATCATTTCCTGTGTCCTCCACTCTGTAATAGCCCTTCATTTTATTTCCACTTTCAGTAGCTCATTTAACTGCTTTTACTGGACTCGCTCTCTCTCACATTTACTGATCAAAAGATCCATTAATGCTGTGACCACTGACTTCACTAATGTTCAATTTCCAAAGCTTTATGAAAAAAATAAAACATTCTTTTGCACTTATTGTCAGTAATTTCTGAGTATTAACATGGTGGGGGAATTCTTTTAAACATGCCTCTTCTCTACAATATCCCATTCATTTGTGGTAAACTGAATCCAGCAGATGAGACATGTGACCCCCCTGAAGAACTCCAAGCACGTAAGTCATAATCTGCCCTTCCTAGCAGCCGAAGGGGCGGATATCCCGTGGTGCTTCAGCCAGAGTGGCACAATGACTCACATACACGTCACTGTGACGTCACACGAAGGAGTCTTTGTGTGTAAAGATGTTACAGAGAAAATCACTTGTTTTTATCCTCAGCTGTTCTTTCCACGTCATTACTAATGTCATGTCCTGGCCCATTGCTGCTTTTCTGATCTTTGCAGCAGGTTTTTTTGCAGGATGGCCAAAGATGGAAAAAAAAAAAACCCCATATCTTTCCAGTAAGTGTTTGGTATCTCGGCGTTGCTACCTTTCTCTGTATTCCATCTCTTCTCACATGCTCTTTATCTTTATCGTAAATAAGGAGCATTTTAGTGACGTGGCCTGTCAGATTGATGCTCTGCAGCCACATACAGTTGTGGCCAGAAGTTTACATCCACTCATGAAGGGCATGGCTGTAATGCTAGTTTTGGGCTTTTAATGATTTCTTTGAGCTGTTCTGTTTTCAGGGTGGAATGATTGTACGTCATCCATTTTTAATGACTCTGATTCAATAAAAGGACTAGATGTTACAATCCCTGATAGTGCATTGCTTCAAATGGAGAAAGTCTTGAGGGATGGCTACTATGAGGAAAGAGCCCTGAAGCTTTACCAGCGGGACACATCATCAGTTGTTTGCCTCAACTTCACTGGGTGTTTCGGCCTTTTATCACAAATTATTCTACCAATTTTTCAACTTCCTTGGTTAGGTTTAGGGATTAGAAATCTGATCTAGAGTATAATATTTATTAAATAATAAATTGGAAACCAACCAATTTAAATAAACTCCACTCTTCTGGGAAGAATTATTAATAAAATATCCAGAATTATACCCAAAGCTTGTTGATGGCAATGAAAAGCATCTGGTTGAAGTACAACTTGCAAAGGAAAATTTACCAAATATGAGTGTGTGTGTGTGTGTGTGTGTGTGTGTGTGTCTATATATTTGAGCCCATATATATACTTTTGACCCTGTGTGGATTTGAGAAAATCCAAAATAAATTCCAACTTTTGCACCCAGTTTTTGTTTTCTAAAGTCGTCAAAGGTGTGTGCTGTACAACCATTCAACAGCCCCGCAAATAATTAAAAGCCCAGAATTGCCATGGCACTCAAGCCCATGAAGAGTGTATGTAAATTTCTTATCACAGTTGTACCTACTTTCTTTCTCATGCATACATATACAAACACTAAAGATGCAAAACGCTAGTCTGAGCTCTTTACTTCCGCAGACGTATATACCTACAGAGATGCATAAATGTTTCATATTTGCACTTACTGTTGTAGTGCAGGAAGGATAGTGCAGCAGGGTGTGTGGATTATGACCCCTTAAAACAATTCGTATCTGCTTAAAGCCTCTTAATACAAGCTATGTGATGGTTTGTAGAGGCCTGAAGTAGTAAAAGTGTGTTTCACAAAACAGAAACAAGCCAAACAGACGCGAAGAGTGATAAAAATATTAATAGAATTCAATATAACTGTAAAATCTTTGACTTTGTTGTACTTTCAGTCATTTTCTGACTTATTCTGGAACACTTTAGAGGATCGCAATGGTTTTATGGCTATTTCAAACCTGTGCACACAAACACGAACAGCAGGTTATATTTCCAACTTTATATTTCACTTTCATTTTTGCACAATGAGAAACCCACACTAGAAAGTGGATGCGTCGGTTTGATCCAGGAACGCGCCTGATGACAGGAGGCGTGACAGCCCCTGCCGGGTCATATGAGCGTCATCCGCAGCTGCGGGGCCAGAGAGCAGCGGCAGGGAGACCGCAGCGCCATGTCACCGGCTATCAGCAGCGGCCCACCGTGAAAACGGGAGGAATTTAACCGCTAGAATCCAGCACCGACCGGCACATCGACAGGTACGGTTAACGAAAGGCGAAAAATTCAATTTCAACCGCGAAAATACCCACTTTCTGTAGATTTAATTTGATTAGGAAAGTCACGAACGTGCGACTACCAGCGCGCCCATTATCGGACAGCAACAGTTTGCGGCGAAGCTTCCATTATCGGACAGTCTCAGACTTCTCTTTAAAAGAATTTGTCTCCAGATTTTGACGTTGACTAAATACACGTAACAATAATAATACATTTTCATACGACATATACGCTGGCTCTGCAGTGATGACCACCTAATTTGAAAGCAAACTTACAGTTTACGGCTGTGTTTCATCGAGGCGTTTCCTTTAACTGTTTTAATGCTGTTTTATTAGCATGTGTTTTGCACAAGTGGTACAAATGACAGCATTATTTAAAATAAATAATAATAATAAAAAAAAAGAAACTACGAAAAGCATGTGTTACCCGAGGTTTCCTGTGTGTCCGAAAATGGATCTAGCGCGTGTTTGCCAGCTGGTAACCACAAAAATGCTGAGTCTGCGCTGTAATTATGATGTAGTAACTTATAGTGCAGACGCTTCCTGTGCCTCTCACGGCGAACTTTACAGCCTACACACAGCCAGCCTTCTGAAAGGACTTAACTGGTATCACATGTGGCTGCAGCTGTTTCAGCTCTTCATGTTGTTTACATATAAGAAATACTGTAAATTATTAGCTCTCGTTCAGCTGAGGTGCGTCACCTGAACGGACTGTGCAGCCATGACTCATGGCTGATGATTATGCTGACTGAGCATTATGGCTGCTGCTTTGATTTAAAGATCCAGGATCCAGGGTTGTTTTATTTTGAAGGCTTGGAAGTGCAACATTTGAAGGAAACACATTTTTATGGAGGAAAAATAAAGACACACACAGAGACACATACACTGACGCACAGCAGCCCTCTCTCCAAATTGTATCCTGCTGAATGAAGCACATGACTCTTTAGTGAGTGACTCTGTGTGTGTGTGTGTGTGTGTGTGTGTGTGTGGGTGGGTGGGGGGGGGGTGCTTTCCTGCTTATTTTTTTCTGCTGCGTTTCTGCTTTTAGAACTGTTACAGGTTCTTTGAGTAACTCTGCTTCAAGTTTTCATTCCAAAGACATCATTTACCCCACTTTGGTTTTTCAGTCCATTTTTCACCGCCGGTGGATTTGACTCTGCAGCTCTAACTTTCCTAGGCAGCTGTGGGTTTAGTCAGTCCTTCCTCTAAATTGTTGCAGACGGCACGTGATTTTTACATGTAGGACACATGATATAATAATGCTCAGAAGCGTATCTGAGCAATATCTTAAAGTCACAGTCATGCTTAGGTCGAGCAGCTTAGCAAGCACCGTCACCTGGAAGCAGCATCATCGACATGTGGAACGGCCGCTATCGTGGGCTGTTTTGGTTCCTTTACGTGGAGAAGGTAGAAGTCATAACAGACTTTGTAGTGAAGTGAAACTGAACTTTAAGAAAACCGTCAAAACCACCCACTGTTTCCACTTTGTGTGTCTCATGTGTGCTTTTTAAAAAATGTTTCTCTTTGCTTCTTCCTCCTCGTGCTGAACTCTGCTGTTGTTCCCTGTTGTGTTCAGGCTGCCTTGTCTGTGTCTCTTTAATCTCTTCAGTGGTTGAATTACCATGATTGTTCTCTTGACAAAGCCAAAAATCCTGCAAAAAATTACAAATGATAATTAGTGTACTTTTACAATAATCAAACAAAATGGTGACATCGTAAAAGGGTTTTGAGGGCCGTTCCTTCTAATATATTCTGAGCCGAGCCTGTAATATGCTGAAGGAGTGGTTCAGCCACTGAAACCCACTGCATGCATGATATCAAAAGTATAACATAAGGATTGGTGCCTGTGTGTGAGTAATGAGGCGGTGCAGTCTCACCGCGGCTGTGATAGATGAGGTGATCGTGTTCGTTTATCAAAGCTAGATTGCCCACGTTTGCCTCAGAGATGATCCTGAAGAGTGTTATCCTGAAGCGGCATGAGAAGTATGCCAGTGTGTGGGACAGGATTACATTTGCATTTAAATCCTCATTAGGCTTTTTTAGGCTTCTTTTTCTGAGTGGGTTAAACCCTTGGCCACTTCACGATCTGCGACTTTCTCTCTGTCTGTCTTACAGGTAGCTGATGCCGAACTGATCGGTGTGCAGATGTAACGGTGAGGAAAACTCTTTCCTCTGTTCCTGACAATTTTCCGAGCTTGTGAATGACTCACCAGTCCTGTGATTGGTGTCCATGTGATGTCTAGCAGGGGTCATTTCATGCACAACATAATACACATGGTGTAGTAGCAAGTGTATTTCTTGCATAGAGTAATGAGGGGGCTGTGGCGGTTTAATAGGATTAGCTAGTCTACTGACTTGAATCAGATGTTCACGTGGTCCGAGTCCGAAAATATGCAAATAATACTTGAAGGCCACAAATGAACTTGGAGCAGTTTTATCGATCCATTTTCTTCCACTTATCCAATTCAGGGTTGCGGTTGGAGTCTGCTCCAGCTGTGATGCATACGCCACGGGCAGCTTGTCAGTCTGTCACAGATCTAACCACTGTTCATAGTTATATCCACACCTACAGCTAGTTTAGAGTCACCAGTTAGTCTAACGTGCATGTCTTTGGACTGTGGGAGGCAGCCACAGTATTCAGAGAGAACCCACACAGAAAGGCCACAGAGGGTTGATGGATTTGAACCCAGGGGCTTCCTTTGTTGTGACTGTGCAACCCACAGTTCATCTGATCTCAAAGTATTTGTAAAGCAATGTGTCAGTGTGTGGAAAAAAGCTCATACATAAAACAAACGAAGCAACTTTGACAAATTTTTCTTCTCCTTTCCTTCAGTCGCTGTTTCCAGATAGCTCATATGTGCATTGATTTATACGAATGATATTTGCGGGGTTGATGCTGTTTAATCCAACAGCAATGCGCACCCCAGGGTTCAGGTTTCTCCTTAGTAATTTATAAGTAACTCAAGGTTTTTGTGTGAGACTCACCATTTGTTCTTGAATAATTGAACTGCAAGATTATTTTCATGATTATTTAAATAATTATAGACTTGATTAGAAAATTGTAAAAATGCCCATTATCATTTTTTACATTCAGATGACTTCTTATTCATCTAAATTTCACAAAACTCAAATCTTCGCAGGGCAGCCAATCAGAACAAAAGGACCTTAAGTGGCTTGTTTTACATGGAGGATGAACGAAGGGGCTGCTCCAAGCCCCTATATCAGACAAATAAGGATTATTCTGAACTTTGAAATCAAGTAAAGCTACTTTAGTCAAATCCAAGAATAATTAAAGCTGCAAGCAGAGTTGAGAGGGACCTTGCACCCTGGCGCATCGAGCCACGCCCAATAGCTATACCCAGCAGGTCCAATCTGATGTCATGCTAATGGATTTCATTCATAGAACCACGGGCTAAAACTTAATCTCGTACAGTGATGATTATCATCTACCTTGCATTTCCTCTTCCCAGTAGGTGGCACTCTAATGATTACTGACAAATGGCATATTAATCTTTTCAGAGATCGACTCTCATCCTGCCTGGGAAGTTTGGGAGAGATTGGACATTGTGTCTTTAAGTGACATTAGTTTCGTGCTTCTTCACGAGTGATTGAATCGCCACGTGCCGCCATGACAACCCTGTTGTACGAAACATAAAATGCTTTGCAATTTAACATAATAAAAACATAAAAATGTCACTAAAATTACACTAAAATGGCTGGCTTTCTGTTGGATTTGGGATATTGCTCCAAGAGACTTTCTTGTACATCTCGATATCATACATAAGCCTGCCAAATTTAAGACTAGTAGATAAAACATGGGGAAGGGGCTGGTCTTTTGAAATGTTGTAGGTGGCGCTGTGGCACCATTATGCAATATTCCATGAAAACAATCATATAATAAGAAGGCCTTCCTCACATTGGAGGTGTGTGCCAAAATTCTAGAGTTTTTGAGCTTTCCAAGTCCTCTAAAGCTACTTCCTGTTTCGTGGCATTTCACTTCACCACCAGGGTGCGTCATTCATCGTAAACTCACAATTTTCACACTAAAGCATCATGTGGGACTGATGTTTGTTCTCATCAGATCCACCTGAAAAGCGGTGAGAACAGAACAATTTCATTCATGTAGCTCAAACGGTGTTTGTATAACTTTATTTAACAGCTCTAGAGCCATTTTTCACCACCCATATTTGAAACCATTAAAATGCATAATTATTTACGAGACACTTGTGCACAATGAGTTTTGTAGGGCCTTGGCACTTTTAGTGCTCGGGCCCTAAAAATATGAAATAATTTTAAGTGTTCCTGTTTAAACATAAATTGTGCAGCCTAAAATGGCAGTTAATGTCACTGGCAGTATTGTGTAGCACGAGGTCACTAACTGGAAGTGTTTTGACCTTGCAGCGTGTTGTGGTGCAAATAACCACAACCTATAGGTAGCCTCATGCTTCCTCATTCTCGTGCTTCCTCAAACTTCTTACCTTTCTTTACTTTTTAGCTGAATGGCTACTTGAATACAATGTTTCTGAAGCACCTTCAGTAGCATATTTCTGTACGTTAAATTACGGTATTTTACCTCCGCCTGCTGTTGGAGCTACATTGTGTACCCCACATTTTTACATGTATGCTGGTAGAGTACTAATACTCCAGTGCAGAGCCAAACTAATTAGTCTGTTGCCCTTATTTTTATATCATTGTGCAGTTCTGTGAAAAAGTAACCCTTCATTTTTTAAAAAATGTTCCTCTGGGAAAATGGGGCAGCGTTTTACTGAATTCATGCAAACATACATGGGAATACAGTAGATGAGGCAAAAACAGAACATGTGAAATTCTAACCAGCTTGAAAGTGAACAAAGTGATCACCTTTATTTATATATTACCATGAACATTTGGAACTTAAGTAAAAATAAAAAAAGATGTTTTTATTTTTTTTGTTTGAACATATCCATATTAAAAACTATTCTTTGAGTTGACCGTGAGTTTTTTCCTCTCCAGGTTAAAGTGCTTCCTTCTTCATCATTCAGCCCTCCCGTGCGTTCTCCCGGTTCAGACTAGTCAAGTCCAAAGCACCAGGCTTCATGATGTCCAAATCGGCTCTCTTAAAGGTGATCCTTCTGGGTGACGGTGGCGTGGGCAAGTCGTCACTCATGAACCGATACGTCACCAACAAGTTCGACTCGCACCTCTTCCACACCATAGGCGTGGAGTTTCTGAACAAAGAGCTGGAGGTGGATGGGCGCCGCGTCACCCTGCAGATCTGGGACACGGCGGGTCAGGAGCGTTTCCGCAGCCTCCGCACGCCTTTCTACCGCGGCTCCGACTGCTGCCTGCTCACCTTCAGCTTGGACGACGGACAGAGTTTCCAAAACCTGGCGAACTGGAAGAAGGAGTTTGCTTACTATGCTGACATAAAGGACCCTGACAGCTTCCCCTTTGTGGTGCTCGGGAACAAATTGGATATTCCTGAGCGTCAGGTGTCTGGGGAGGACGCTCGGAAGTGGTGTCGCGAAAATGGTGGACACCCGTACTTTGAGACGAGCGCCAAGGATGCTACGAATGTAGCGTCGGCCTTTGAAGAGGCGGTGCGTCGCATTCTGGCAACAGATGACAGAGATGGTCACCTCATCAACACCGACACCAACACGGTGGACTTGCAGAGGAAGAGTCAGCCTCAGAACAGCTGCTGCTGAGCTCAGCCCTCAGTGTGTGATTAGAACTGAGCGAGCAGGAGATCATGTGATACTCCTGCAGAGGGCACATGAGGAGTTTTTCTGTGAAAAAGAGGAACTGGCGGTGGCTCAGCAGCTCCTCTACAACATAGCATGTGATGTCCTCGGCTATAGTCTTGATGCAAATCAGCAGTTTTGTGTGGCTACTCATGATTTTTACACTTTCTGATCTCCCTTAGATTTAGTCCCTCACAGAAAGAAACTGAACCATTAACATTTCTCTATTGGGTGTGTCGATTTTTAAATTGTGAATAACTCAAATGGGTTTCCAATTTATTAAAAAAAAAAAAGAAAACAAGCTAATATCACCTCTAAATGCCACTAAACACAAGATTTCCGCCACAGTTGGTGTTTCAGACTCGCTGATGGGTTTCAAGTCACTGATGGAGCTGCGTCTGGAAGCCACAGAAACAAAAGTCCTTTACGATTGTTTTTGTACAATGAAGCAGATACTGGACTCGGTATGGAGGAGGAAAACTTAAACTACAAAAAGGCTTTTACATAAGTTTAATACTAATTATCCTTAAACAGACCTGCAAGTCAAATAAAGATGCATACTTCTCAGAAAACAACCTGATTTAAAACTATTGTTTTTTTGCCTTAGAAACACACGACATGCCTTCTTTTTCATCTATATAAACACATAAATGGAGGTGAGCTAAATGATATTGTTTTCTATTTTGGCAGCACAATAATGCCAAACCAGAGATTTTCAAAATGTTACTAGCTGGTGTTCATTTTCTGTGTTTATTAGTATTTATTCATCAGCTGTTGTAATGCTTAAATTACTGTAATTATGGTTAAAGGTGTTTTTTTTTGTTTTTTAAACCGATATAAATATAACCGAATAAAACAGAACTCCAAAGTGGAGAAACACCGGTTATCTGTACTTTCACTTGTGCTGCAGTACCGTTGTAGTCCAGAAGGCGGTGCACTTGTATAAGAAAATGGCGATATCCTTCCAGCGTCATATTATTGAGGTTTTTTTTGATATTGAGGAAGAGGAGGTCCTGTATGTTAGCATTAGACCTCAGACGTGTTAGGAATAAGGCTGAATGTTAGAAGAGTTCTTCTTGGACTCTAAATAATATTCATTAAATTATAAAAAATGCTTTGCTTCAACAACAATGACAGCAGTTTTGATAGAACATGAGTGAAAACACCTGTGGGCAGACTGAGCTGTTTCAGTTTCCTTATAGTCTGGAACTGTAGGTGTTCAGTAGTTTCACAGCTTAAATATTTAGAGCCACACGCTTGTCTTAACAAAAATGATCATATCTGGTAATTTTCTTTGGCATACTGAGAAAGAAACATCTACTTTTCTCTTCCTGTGACACAGAAGGTAGCAGCAGCATACAATTATCTCAGCTGGAATTACCTGTGATTTCAGAAATGACTTGTTCTTTCTGTACTGTGGCAAAAGCTGCCAAGCTCATGAATCATGTAAGATTTTTAAACTCTGGAAACGACTTCAAAGATTCAACTAATCTTTTAGTGATTTGTAATTTGATGTATGCATTTGCTAGCTAAAATAATTGACAAACAGGTGTTACTGATGCTATTTTGCACAGAGCCTTAATTAATGTAATTATTAATGTTTGTGTTTACCTACTATTTTAGATAAAAAAAGGCTACTATGCAAATTATATTTTTAATTAGAGCTAAAATGTTTAGATAGATAACTATTGAAGCGTTTTCATGCCACTGGAAAAATAAAAACATGCAATTTGTGGGGATAGGTTAATTGAAAACTCTAAATTGCCCATAGGTGTGAATGTGGGAGTGACTGGTTGTCTGTCTATGTGTGTTAGCCCTGCGACAGACTGGCGACCTGTCCAGGGTGTACCCCGCCTCTCGCCCCAAGACAGCTGGGATAGGCTCCATCGCCCCCCGCGACCCTGAAAAGGATAAGCGACTGAGGATGGATAGATGGATGGATGAAACAAGCTTCCATAGATAACTGCTTTGTCAGTCAACAGAAGATTCATTTCTATGCCAAGGCAGGATCCTAGGAGGAAGTATTATGTGTTCAGTGCCATTTGTTTGCCATCACGATAACACAAAATACCAAGATGTACTTTCAAAAACACTTGGAAAGTTTAAATGATCAGTAAAAATGATTAAATCTCAAAAGAAATCCAGATCACTCTTTAAAAATAACAAAATAGCTTAACAACGTTAAGAGATTATGCTCATGTGTGCCGTTTTTGCTTCAAGTTTGCATTTTATTTTGAGAAATGTTTGATATTTAACCAGAAGTTTTGCATTTTGTTCCATTTACTGTACAAAAATGCACTTCAAAGCACTATTTTGCTATCTTTTTTTTTTTTTTTAAATGCATGTAGCTATTTCAGAAAATATTCAAAATTTTTGATTCAAATCACCAGTTGGAGCCTTACAGGAAGTCTCTT
>VURO01037526.1:0-13861 GCA_015108175.1 Pelvicachromis taeniatus
CTTCGACCCGGAAGTCCCTCCGCGCTGTCGTCGGTCCTCCCGCGTCTCATCACTCAGCCAGCTGTTTCCACTCAGCCGTCATCTACGACCAGCGGCATTTAAGCTGGATACGCGGCGACCGTCGAAGTGGAATTATTACACTGAACTGGAACTGTCGGCTAGCGAACCTGCTAACTGTGATTTTCTGGTCTTTTACTTCCTCTCCTGGAGAGTCGGGCGGAGAGAAGTTTCGGGGAGCACCACTCGTGCACTGGGCTACCACAGACAAGGAGACACTCAGGAGCAAAGGAGGAGCACAATTGGGAACTGCATTATTTGTGAACTGTTGGAATACGTTTTGGAGCACTGTAAGTAAACACACTGTCTTTTCACCTCAGTCTAAAAACTGCGCCTGGGTCCTCTTTCCCTCTCACTTCAGCGACAATTCCGTCTGAGAAGGGAATAAGAGCCGGTCTCCAACAACCGCCGGTCTCTTTTAAACGCCGGGCCGGCTGGATAATTTTTTTTAATAAGCACCCGGGCTACTAAAGGAAGATATACGGTACTTTGGTGTACAGAGAAGTTCACGATTGACTCAGTGACTGCAAGGCACCAAATCATCACCCCTCCAACACCATGCTTGACAGTTGGTATGGAGTATTTGTGCTTTGCAAACCTAGGGCATTTATATTATGTATAATGCTGTATTATACAGTATTATCTGCACATCCTTTACAGAGAAAATAACTGCAAATATGATAAGACAGGCACTTCAGTTTCAACTTCGTATTTTACATTTATTATGTCTATTATATAAGGGATATTTGTATATTAGATCTATTTGTATTAGAGCTGTTTTGTAATATTTTTTTTATTATTTAATGTTTGTACTTTTAACTCGTTCAATGCTGTCCTTCCTGTCTTACCGTGACCACATCATTTCCTCAGGAATAAACTCTGACTCTGATAATTATCAAACAATCTGATTATCAGAATAAAAAACTATTGTTGTAGTAAGTTCACAGTGTGCTGCAGTAAAGTACTGGCACAGCCACAGTAGCAGGATAGTCACCAGTACTTTCCTTTAAATATTCAGTATATGCTAAATGCTTGATTTACAGGTTTAACTGACGTAAAGGACATTACTGTCATTTAAAGTAAGAAATGTGTTTTTAAATGAGTAATGATGTATTTCCTAATTTAATACATGATCATCTTGGCGGCTGTCCAGCGCCCGAACAGGCCGAGCATCATGCAGCGCAGCGTATCAATCCTCCCCTTTATTGTATTTAAATACAAGTAAAAACCAAATATCTTAAAACGAATGAAAGAGCGAGCTAAACCGCTGTAGTCATACTACAAAATCTCAATTCACTTTTCTGTTATTTTTTTATTAAAATGAGTCACCGCATTCAAATGGCCTGTTTTTATAGCACGAGTGTTCTGCCATACATGTTATTAAGCCAGCACCATTCTCTCGGAGATGAATGTGATTGTGGCACGCCGGTGACTGAGTGTTGTGCTTAGGAGGATGAATGGCAGCGGCGGCTCTGCGTTTTCTGGCTCATTGCTTCGAAATGACTCTCCCAGTGTCATTGTCAACGAGTGCTGGGAGAAGGAGGAGATCTTTATCTTTTCTCTTTCCTGCTCCTCGCCTCTTTCTCTCGCTCTCTGCTTAGCGTGGCAGCAGCCCTGTCTGTCTTTTCTCCCTCACATCATCCTCTTGCTCGCTGCCAGCCTTTCTTTCCATGCCTCCCTCTCAGAGCAGCGAGCCCCCACGTCACTGCTTCCCTGGAGCTGCTGGAGTGGGGGATGGGAGCTGAAGAAGGACAGAGGAAGGGAGGTAGGGAAGGAAGGAGGAGGGAAGGAAGGGCGAAATGATAGTCTGCCAGGCTCGTGAGGGGGCGGTGGAATTCTGCAGGTTGCCTCGGTGAGCCAGTCGATAGCGCATTGAGCCACTTAGCTGCCGCATGCATGAACCCTTTCTCTGCCCTTCACCTGCTACACAGAGGAGAAAGACAGGAGAGAGTGTGCTGGTGTTGTGTATCTGTTTACCAGGCCCTGCCTCCTTTCCTTACTGTTGCTATGCTCGCCAAGCTTCCCCCTCTAGCCGAGCACTGCAACAGTGGAAGACTTACCACCACAAATTCACAATAGCTTATAAAACAATGGGTGCTCGATTTAAGACAAAGGCAAATTGATTTTACCGACTGAAATAGGCTGGCAGATTTTATCAACTGCAGCCAGCATGTTAATGATTGTTAACTCAATGAGATGGCTGTAAAGTGTTTTGTCTGATAAACCTAGGCCTATTTCATTGCCATAGAGAAAAGAAAAAAAAAACCCTTTTATAAGCATCGTAAAGATGATGTTTATGTTTGTCTGTCAGCGAGAACGACCAGCTTTGTTTGAGTAAATGTGCGCAGCGTGTCAATCTAACCACACGCAGAATAAAATGGCTGTATTTCAGGCTACTGTAGTGCATGACACTGGAGGTCCATACACGGATTAGCACATGTTAATGCGTACACTGTTAAAACGATGGATTTTAAGAGAAAAAAATAGTAAATGTTTCGTGAATTAGTCGATTAATTTACATATTATACTGACGCACGCTGTTGGTCAAATGTCAGTCTGGAAGAAAGAAACTCAAAATCTCAGATGAAACTGTCACTGGCTGTGTAATGATACAGTTCGGCCTTCTGCGGAGGGACTCGATGCCATTGTGACAGTGATGTCATCAGCCACACATGGGTAAAATAAGTCAGTTTGTTCACTTGTTGTTTCACTGGTATAGTTTATTAATCACTTTATTTAACCTCCTAGGACCTGCGTCCACATCTGTGGACGTCACATTTTGGGTTGTTTAAACCAAAATACAACATTTTGCTCTACAAGGGCCTGATATCATCTTACGAGGACATTATACTGCCACTGTTCAATCAAAATTTAAAAAGAATGTGATCATATGTGGATCTCATTTGACTCAGAAATAAAAATCAGGTAAAAAAAAAAAAATCTTGTAATTCTTTCAGGTCTTAGGAGGTTAAATGGAGATGAAGGTGACAAGTGGTGATTACAGGGGTTGTTCTAAAGTTGGTATAAACCTCATGAACTCTGTCACTGCTACTATCCTATACTGTAGCTCCTGCTAGAAAATGATTTCTTGTAGGCAATTTTGCACTCTTTTACTCAATCTGAGGAAATGTCAGATTACTTTAGTTTTCAATGTATTATTTTAACCTACAAAATGAATCAAGGGTGGCTCTTTGTTCATTTTTGACCAATACATGGTTAACCCCCTGACATCCTCAGTGTATGTAAGTCGAAATCAAAATGATTATTAATGATTGTTCTAAATGACATCACTTATACACCTCTACAAGTTTTATTCAAAACTTTTAAGTAAAAATCTAATTTTCTGTTAGAGTCAGGAAGTTTAACTGCACGTTTGATCTCAGTACTAGAAAAAGGAGTTCAGTGTCAACAGCAGGTCTCAGTCTTACTAAATGATAAAGAAATGCTGCTCTATTTAATGAAAGAAATCTGTCAGTATTTGGGCTTAACCTGGAACAAATAAATGTACAAATTATAGAAAGTTCTGGTAGCTCATGGCCCAGACTAATTATAAAAGAGAGAGTTATAAAATAATCTTTTAAAAGTCCTTTTTATTGGTTTATTTATTTGCACATGCTGAAATTATTATTGCTGATAGCGCAAAAACAGGAACCTTTCTTTCATTTACTGTTAGTCTGTTACTCTAGTTTTGTATGAAAGACAAAGGGGGAGGCCCGCATCGTTGGGACAAGCCGTAAAATGTATAAAAAATACAGTTAAAACTCCAAAATGTATGCCGTCCTTCACATTTTCAAAACAACATTCACTGCGGCCCAGATTAAAGTCTCTGCCAGGCCAATTCTGGCCCCCAGGCTCTATGTTTGACACCCCAGCTCTACAGAATATTAAAGAATATAAAATACAATTAGTCTCTGAGTGCTGCAGTCCTTTCACAGATTTCTTAAACCTTGTTTTTCATCAAGGTTAAAGAAAATGATTTAAGTGATGTTTCTGTCTGTTGGTGTAATGCTTGAACAGTGTGTCCTTGGAGGAGTCACAAATCCCTTGGGTGTTGTATCGAGAATATGCCAAGCTACCTGCTGTAGTGACCGCTTGTGAATAAGGGAGCGTCCGACTATTCCACGTTAACCTACAGGGCTGGTCGGCCACAGCAAAACTCCCAAACTGGCATCTTCTTAATAGAAATTAACAGAGAATTCATGGAAACAATTGAGAAATAAAACCTTTCAGAGGATAACCTGGTTTAAAGTGGCCACCAAATTTCTAACATACAGTAATGTCTTTAAGATATCTGGTTAGGAACGTATCTTTTCCTTTTATACACCGCTGGCTCTGTACATGTTGATCAGTGAACATCAGCTTTCACACTCCCTTACCGTGTTTCACACTATATCACCCTTCTACCGCAGCTCTGTCTGCTGAAGTCAGGAGCTACATGCCTCTCATTTTCCGACGGCTTATTCGAGCCATGACAATGACAGACGTGGAATCTGACGTATGTTCTGACGCAGTGAACTTTTTCAGAAAACACAGACAATCTTGGTTTGTGTTGGTGGCAGCTGAGCAAAAATAAGAATTTAATTAATTTTCTTCTAATATATCAGGAAACACAGAATAATAAAAAGCAGTCCAACAGCTGAAGGTGCTGCAGTCATTCGGACATTATGCACTGATTATTTATGGGCTGTGAATTTACAGAGCAGTGTGTCAGGGAAATACGATTCACAGGCGATTCATCCTCCTCTCCTGTTCTCTTGCGTGGTCTTCATCATACATAAATCAACAGTCTGAAGTGTAGCACAGTGGTTCCTGATATAAGTCTAGCTCATCAGTCAGTGTTAGTCTAAGGTAAAAATACCTACATTCTTTGCAGGAGTTTTGGGATTTTTGTTGATATTTTTGTCTGTTTTTCTTGTCCCTCCATCCTTTTTTCTGTTTGTTTGTCCACCTTACAACACACACTTCCATTGGCTGTGTAAAGGCCACCCACTCCCTCACTCACATGTTGGTTGCTTAGATGAATAATTGTGTCGTTTGTGTGTGAACTCTGATGTTTTTCAGACTGGCGTCAGTGCCAGTTAACCACCTCAGATGTGTATGACATAAGTCTGTAGGTCTATTAGGAGCTTTAACAAGTGCCTCCCACGCTGACTCTTCCACGTCTTCCTCCAACCCATCAGTCAAACTGTGCCTC
The DNA here is from genome assembly GCA_015108175.1 of Pelvicachromis taeniatus. Lineage (NCBI taxonomy): Eukaryota > Metazoa > Chordata > Actinopteri > Cichliformes > Cichlidae > Pelvicachromis > Pelvicachromis taeniatus. Next base: position 5,252 of record VURO01037526.1, read on the forward strand.
TGCTCCCTGGTAATCAAACACAGTTATACAAGAAGAATGAATTAACGCTGTTTCATATGAATGCGTGCATACTTCTGGGTGTTCCCTGTAGAAGTCACGCACAGTCAGGTGATGGATTCCTTTCAGATGAAGATAAAGTGGCTCGCCTTTCTCTCTCTCGGGCACAGATACCTGCAGGGATGAAAGTTAAATTTTTAAACAGTCGTCAGTGTTTTATGTCTCTCTGAGTGCTTTCTCTGTGATTTGTCTTCTTCTTCTCTCCCTCAGACTTTTATCCCCTGTAAAGCAAAGCTAACATGGCACAAGCATACAGTCTGACTTGCTCCACTCTCTCAATGCGCTACACTGGTAGTAAAGCCTTTATTATGACAGCACGGTTGAGAGATGAGGGGAAACCTGGGAGAGAGAGCAGGAGGAAGACCTGGTGAGCTAAACCGGCGCCCCTGCTAGTTAGATTTTTTTCCAACTACCGACGCTTTGATTCGATTAGATGCACACACTTGTGTCGGGCCCAGTGTCCATTCTATTGAACGATATTTAGTAACCAATATCACCAATCAAATGTGCTATTAAAGCTCATATTTCTGAAATTTCCCACAGGACTGATTGCTACTGCCAGCCTCTGTGGGAACATAATCTGATTGGCCTTGTCTTATCTGGTGTTTTTGGGCTGTAAACGGGTTAATAATGTGATTATGATGCAATATAAATGGAGCATTCGCTCAGCGTTTTTAGCTTCTGCAGCTTCTAGGAGCTGTGCTCATTCACCCCCAGTGGAATACGTGCTGCTTTATGTCCACAATGTTATGACTGCTCTATTTGTAGTTGGCTGTAACCTAAGGCTTGTTCTCTGGGAACATCTATCCATAATGTATCAGCGTGGGATAACACTGTGCCAAAGGCTACAGCCGCTGATGCTGCAACATTTCTGAGTCATGATGTGTGTTCCTGGACCCTGATGTCATACTGCAATAATATTTGAATGGGCAACAATTCAAGTGGTGGTGAATAAACTGTGTGTGCAGTCAACTTTCCCACATGCGCACTTAGTCAGAGCTACAGCTTTAGATATCAGAGGAGGAGGGAATATTCAGAGGAATGTTTCAGTGTTATATTACTATATTATTAAGTTAATGACCTGCATTCATTATCTCACAGAAGAGAAATACAGAAATATTAGCAAAAAAATATATAATACTCAAAATATTTCCAATGCTTTGTATGTAGAATTAGCTGGTGGTGGTGGAGCTAGCTAGTTTTATATGTTTTCATCCACTGGTTCCCAGCATGCTGGTCAGGCCTGTAAATAAATGATGGCAGACTAGTAGACTGTAAATAATTGATGGATATTATTCATTGGATTGCAGTACACTGCTTTGAGGCATTGCGGGCAGTGTTATCTTGGCTTTTTTTCAAAGTGAGGTGAAGGTCTGACTAAAGAGCCAAGAACAGCTACACAGCCTCACTGTAGCCACTTGCCAGTCACAAGGTTGCTATAATAAACCTTTCATATCTTCTCAGAAAACATTTTGACGCTGAATGACTGTAGCGATAGTTCTTGTTCACGGCTTAAAACTAGTTTGCAAATAAAAGCAAACCCAATGTTGGAGTCATGACCTCGATGCTAATTCGAGGCACTTGTTGAATGTTGCCCGGACGTCCTTGTTAGACGTTTTAGCAAGAGAAAACTTGTGCTCAAGAACTTTTTCTACAATCCTGTTATCATTTAGATTAAATGATTAAAAAAGACTATTGATAGAAAGAATGAGAAGGAAAACAGCACCTCAGTTCTGTGTTCATTTTGACAGCATATTTTAATTCAGTTTTATTAATAGTCTGTAGAATAAAACATCAAGTTTCAGTCGGCTAAACATCGTAAGATTATCGTAGATTAAATCTAAAGCGGATTCAGTTGTATAATGCGTAAAAGTTTTTCATGTTTTTACTGGTGCGAATTGCTCCACCTTGTTGAGCAATTCGCCTCTCATTTTCTTTCATATCAAATGCGATTGTGTCCATATGTCTCCTCTCCTCTTCTCTTACTCCCAGTCACTGACATTTGTTCACCTGGGAGCTAATTGTCCAAATGTCCATGTCTCACCTTCCTGCCTAAGGAGATTACTGGTGTCTGTTACCAAATTTCCCACTTTTCTACGCAACTTAATTAGTTCTGATTGGCTCTTTTTTGTCCATTTGTTTATGACATTTAATTGTCTTTAGTGCTGCCAGCATTAACGCATGAACTCAAACTGATCTATGTTAGTGTGTCAAAATTGGCAAATCCCCGTTAACGAGTTAACGCAGATTAATCTGTGTGTGGGGTAACTCACACGTTAACACCGTATTAACACGTTAACGTTGACAGCACTAATTATTTTATATTTTCGTCAGAAAAAAAAGGTTGTTGTGGAAAACTGTGTTGAAAAGTATTGTTCAATGAAACTGTCACTGTATCAGCGGCGAGTCAAACTCTTGATTCACACTTTTGTGCCCACGTCTGAGCTAATTGGCTTCATACTCAGGAATCAGCAGGAAGCTGGGTTTAGGGATGGTTGTAACAGTCCAACGCATTAAGTTCACCATGCTCAAAATTTAGTTATCCATAAACATGCAGAAAATAGCTTAAAAGTGTCTTTAAAAAAAAAGCTCCCATAGTCATAAATGATTACATAAGTTGTCTTTAAAAAACAAAAACCAGATGTATTTAATTCCTTCCAATCTATATTTGTCCCTCACTAAAAGTGCAAACATTAACATCTTGTCCACGTCCTGCTCAGTTTTTGCAATTGAACCGCGACCAGGTTTAATCTGGGAGATGATGTCAGAGTTTCAAACCTGTTTGCTGAATTACTTTATTGGCAGTGAACACAAGTGTTCCGATAATGCTAGCAAGCTTTGTTAGCAAACCGTATCGCTAAACTCTGCAGGTGCATCACACACAGAAAGAAGAGCTAAATAAGTACTAAAATTAAAGTCACTAAAATCGAAGCATTGAGCCATATTATTTGTCATATTATTTGTGAGAGCATTACATTAAGAATGCTCAAAATGTGCCAAAACCTGAATTAGCAGAGAGGTATCAGATGTAGCTCCTTATGTTTTTAGGTTTGACGCTTAAGGAATCATTTATGCACAACTCTGACTCAGGACACAAAATATAGCACAGCTGCTACAAAGAGAAAAAATAGCAACAGAGACCAAAATTATTTTACCAGACTGTAAACTCTGGTTATTGACTCACTTTTGGAGACACCATTTATTCATTGTGCTTCATAATTCATCCCCAGAGGTTGCTGTCTTATTCAAATGTTCATAAGATAAATCCAAAAGGAGTGGAGACACTTAATGACACTTAATAATTTAATAATAATAAATAAAATAATAATAATAAAAAAGACAAGAAAATACTAAAAACAGATCACAAAAATATCAAAAACAAAAACAAAAATACACTTGATGGAACCACTGACTTAATCTTGATGCCTCATTGTTAATTAAATTTTTTTTTTATCGCTTTATGTATTGCTTTGTTGCTTTCCACCAGTAAGTGTCTAAGGTGTGTATAGGTTTCTGAGTGTGTGTCAGTGTGTGAGCGAGTGTGGGTCTGGCCTCAACAACAGAGTCTCTTACAGGTTATGAAATGCTCCTCTATAGTCCAGTCAGTCTTATTTCATGTTTTAATTAATGCGAGTGTTAACATGTGACTTGATTTTATGCAGTATGGCTATCATAGGCGTCGTTGTCTGTTTATTTCCAGGACCACAGTGTGTAATTTTGTGGGCGGTGTGCTGAAAGCAGTAGAAGTGAGGACAGAAAATGCCACAGAGGATGCTGCACACCTGGACGCCTTCTGCATCAAACACAAAGGTCAGTAAACCCACACAAAAACAAAAATGATCGTAGAAGAAGAATGGTAGTAGCAATGAGGACATGAATGACTCAGGTTTGTGTGCGTATGTGTAAATGTAAATGTGATGTGAAACAGCTGGATCCATGAATTTGTGTCACTTCAGATCCAGCTCAAACTAAATGACACACATCTTTCTCCCCGCCATGAGTCTGATGAGAACGAGGGGGCACATCAGTGGCAGGTTTTTGATCACATTGGTATTGACCAAAACTTGGAAGAGTTCTCGAGTCCTGATAAACAGTCGAGCTGCAGTACTGTGGCAGTGCATGTACCACACACCCTGAGGTTGGCACAGACACCAAGTGCCATTATCAGGGCAACACAGTCACACAGTTACAATGAACTAATTAAAAATTCCACATTTAATCTGAAACACATCTGAAAAGAAGTTTCACTATAGTCTATAGTCAAAAAGCCTTTTAAAGAACCATTTTTAATCTTTATTTTACATTTTAAATCCTATTTTAGTAACAATAAACAATAAAACACTTATTAGAATTTAACAGTATATTATGGATATAATACAAAACAAACTGTATTGATCCATTCATTATTTTCAATTATCGTAATTATCTAAAGTCAAGTTGGCCGCAGGGCAATCCAGCTGTCCTACTCCCCAGCCACACTTTCCAGTCAGAAAACTAAACTGGTAGAAACAGAACTTTGAACAGAACACACAGGCGAGTATGAGGGTGCGACGCGACGACGAGCAGGGGAAGACGCAGACACTAAATACAAGAGGAAACAGCTGGGAGACACGGCTGACAGTAATTACACAGACGAGACGGGGGATAGCAAAACAGAACTTTACGCACCCCGACGAGAGACTATCAAAATAAAAATCAATGCTTCTTGTCCAGGATTCATTCATTCATTCTTTCTCTTTACAAAAGATATACTGATATTATAAAGCTGATAGGCGTTGGTTGACATTTACTGACCAGACTGTTTCATATGGAATAAGTATAACAGCTGTGTTACTAAATACGTGCATCTATATGTTTGTTGCTGATAGACGAGCCTTGTGGAGACCCCCCATCCTTTCCTAATGCACGTCTGCAGAGTCACTCTGGGTCCGAGATGGGAGATGAGCTTCTGTACACGTGTGTCCCGGGTTACGTGATGCCTGGTGGACACGCTGCCTTCAGCCTGATGTGTGACAGCTGTGGGGAGTGGTATGGACTGGTGCAGATTTGTGTTAAAGGTAAGAAGCTGTTGTAAGTGGTCAGAGCTTAATTCTTTGTGTTTGAACAGACTCTTGTTAGCTTGGATGGAAATCGTATTACTGGTGCTTTAGTGCTGCTAATCCTTTATAAAGGCAAAATTCATGGCCTGTGTGGATTATTAGCTAACAGTTAATCGTGCTTTTAATTTAAAGCAGTGGCTCATAAACTTATCTAAAGAAAACTGCTCTAGATTTTCATTTTCTTATAATATTGGCAGCTGTGTTTAATTACTGGAGTCTCTAAAAGGTCATAAATATCTGTTTTCTACCCAGACATTTTGAGGTCCACCTTTGATCATAATCTCAAACCATTTTTTGCATTTCTGATTTAAAGAACTGGCTGTGTACCAAGGGAACTGGTTCAAGAGTGACACTGACATTTTGCTGGTTTGGAACCAACAATCAGTGACGTCAGGGTCTGCCAACCCAGCAGCCAGATTATGTTAGCTCAGTACGATCAGTGGAAACAGATGGCAGTAGTTGGCTCCGGCTAAAGGTCTCAAAATCTATCCAGCAGTGCCACTAAATGTCATTGAAAATACAAAACAAAAAACAAACATTTTTCTTAGGTGTTGTGTAGGTTTAATTTTCCATTTCTTGACAGGATGTCCTGACCTCCTGGAGTCTTGGTATCATTGTGAAGCCATCTGCCTTTAGCATCATATTTAATTAATAGAGGTGACATTGAACTGAAGGGTTCATAGTCTAAAATTTTTTGGGAACTTCCGCTAAATTTCTTTGAGTTGCATAATAATAAATAATAAATGTAGATATTCGATGTGACTTGGCCATTTACACATTTCTGTTTTGTCTTTCTGCAGATGAAGTGAGTCACAGAGACTATGAGGACAAGTTCACAGTTTCCTATATAGAGGCAGAGCGCCACCCTGAGACACCAGCGGAGGCTCATGGCGATGTGCATGAGGAGGTGTATGGAGCTGCGCACCCACATGGAGAGATGAGCGTGGAGCACCAAGAGACGAGTTTTAGAGACAAAGCTGAGGAGAACCGTCGAGACCAGAGCAGAAAGCGTAAAGTGGGAGGAGAAGTGGCTGAAGGTGGTAAAATATTTGATGGAGCTTTAGTTGAACGAGAAAAAAATGAGGAACAGGGTGGTGAAGACTTGGTAGGTCATGTCACGTGGCAGCAGGAGAGAACTGAGGTGGTCAAGACTGATATAGTGGAAGCCACGGAAGCACCCGTCTCTCTTCTGTCCCAGAAACACATGTTCTGGTTTCCCTCTCAGACCTTCCAGGAGGAAGGACCTCAGGTCTTCACCAACCCGGCCACCCAGACAACACAGAGAACCTCTGTTGACCAATCTGAGGAGAGCATCGAGCACACGAGTCAAGAAGGGCCCTATCATCAACATCCCGTTGATGGTGATGATCCTGATCATGAAGGAGATGATTTTGATGATCCTGACACCAGCCACCACGATGACCAGGATGACATCCATGAAGATGACCGCCATGATGATCAAGATGGCAGCCACCAGGAGGAAGACCACGATGAGCACAAGAGGCAATCAGCTCAAGACGAAGATCTAGAGAAAAGGGAAAGCCACGAAAACTACGATCACGATCACGAGGAGCATTATGACATGGGCGAACATGAGGAGGACCGTGATGGCAAGGAGTATGACGATCCAGATGATACGTACGATGGACACAAAAGCCAGGAGGATCACGATGATCGTGATGGAGAACATCATGATGTCTCTGAGGAACATCTAGACCATGATGACCACGATGACCGCTCCATACATTATGACGACAACCATTACGCTGACCTTGATGATCATGATGATTTTGGACACAAAGATGCTGAGAGCTATGAAGATCACGATAGTCATGAAGATGATAGTCGTCAGCATGTAATCTTTTCTGTGGTAGCCGATGAGCATCAGAACATCACTCAGAGGGGAGCAGAAAGAAAGTCCGCCACAGATGACACCTGGCTGGACGGTTACCCCGTTGTTTTCGAAAACGGTGACTCCATAACAGAGAAGGTAAAACCGGAGGATAGAGACAGAAGGAGATTTTTCAAGACAACACCAAGAACCACTGAGGTGGAAATTCATAGACCTTACACCAGCTCGCCAGAGGAACATGAATCTCTCACCACGGTGCATGAATTCGAACTAGGGGTTTTAGAGGAGGTGTGGCCTGACTCCATAGGGACCCCTGCCCCAGACCATCTGGAGCCTTCAGACTCTCCTTCATACTCTGAAACCGGAGACTACAGCACACAACAAACAGTTCCCACCGACTCTTGGATGGCAGACCTTACTGATCATCCCTTCCTTGATCATGGCCCAAGCCCTCCAGTACACAAGGACGGCTTCGTGCTCAACCTGCCTGGTGAGACTGGTGAAAGGGGAGACCAGGAAGGGGAGATGGGAGAGACAATCTGTGTGGATGACGCCTGCCCTCCCCTCCCTCCGAGCTCTTCTAGCCGAGGCCCCACTGTGGCGGCCATTATTGTGGCGATTTGTGTCGTCGCAACAGCAGTCATTGTCGCCGTGTGGTGTTACCGACGACAGCAGCAGAAGAGTTCGGCGTATGAGATGAATGGGAAGGGCCAAAGTCAGGCTGGACAGGGCCAACAGATAGAGATGCAGCAAAAGGTGTAGGAGCGAGAGACGAGGAGGGGGACCCTGATAAAGACCTTTAGGAAGGAAGGATGGGAAGTTTCAGTGGAAAGCTGTTGATCTTAGGCATGGACTTTAAAAAAGCTAGCACAAAATATTTTAATGATGCTTAACATAGTGAAACTCGAGTGAAACAAGATGGCAATAGTCCTCTCCCTTATCGGTTCTGAAATAATCCACCAATCCTTGTATGTTAACCATGATTTTTAAAGCACAATCATCTAGCTGGACATAAACCAGGCTGGATTCAACTCCAGAAGCTGAGAAGCGAGACTTTAAAGATATTAACATGTAGGAAAACCACAACATGAGGCACAGCACTGCCTGAACATAGGAACTAAAACTTTATCCTCCAAAGCTCTTGGACATTTTGGTGACAATTTCTTGCTGTTGTTTTTGTTGAGTGCTCGTATTAATGTTGATGTGCGTTGTTTGAATTTCTGTGTATTGTGTTTATTGGAGAAAAAAAAAGGTGCACACATATTAGTTCACCATAGGAGCGTTGTCACAGACCATCAGAGCAGGTTCGGGGCAGGACATGAAGAGAACTGAGACGGGTGAGATGAAGGAAAAGAGGCTGGTGAAAGGTGTAAATAAGAGGTGGAGTATGATGGGAGAAATATTTCTGGTCTGTGTTGGTTTTGACATTCAGCTGGTGAGACATAAAGAGGCATCCAGACTGCAGACTCAGCCACATGTGTGTGTGTGTGTGTGTGTGTGTGTGTGTGTGTGTGTGTGTGTGTGTGTGTGTGTGTGTGTGTGTGTGTGTGTGTGTGTGTGTGTGAGTGTGTGTGTAATATAACTACCTAATTAAGTGTCCAC
>VURO01037530.1:0-10193 GCA_015108175.1 Pelvicachromis taeniatus
CTATCACACATGCGCTGGCTTTAATGCAGACCCAGTGTGGATCACTGCTAATGCTCCATCACAGGGTTAGGCTTAAATAGCACTTCGACTGAAGTTTAGCAAAGGTCTTTGGTTTTTTATTTTTTTTTTCATTTTACAGATTTGTAAGCTGTGGGCCCTAAATTATGAATTTCACATTCTAATTGGATTGGCTATTTTTAACACACATGCCCAAGACGCACACATAGCACAGCGCACCACAGACCACTCCTGCTGCCTCTCCTTTCCTGTCTCTCTCATTCCCCATCTCATTGATAATTTCTCCTGGAGCTTCAGCCTCTCACAGTGAGATCAAAGTGCCTGTCACACACTGCCAGTGGAGGATGGTTCAGGAGCATCACCCTACAATATATTATTCCTCTGTGGATGATGAAAGAGTGTGTACTGGGGTGGAGATGACGCTGTTACGAGGCAAATGCAGCAGGGGGCATGATATTAGGCAAACCAATCCACTCCTGCGCTGACCGTTACATTAGGGCTCTAAAGTTAAATTAACCTCTTGTCCTGAATGTGTTACTGGCAAATAAGCCGGCATCTCAGAGAGATTTACTGCAAGTGTAAATTTGCTGCTGCGTGTCCTGCTACAACAAGGACCTTCATTTTACAAAAAGAACAGGAAGTGTAATCGTTCCTATTTTGAACCAGCTTTGATAACAAATGGTGGCAACAAATTATGCAAAGTTTGCTCACTATTTTTTTTTTTTGCATCAAGTTGTTTGTTTGATTTTTTTTTCCTCTGCAAAGAAAAAAAAAGAAAAGGGAGGCTTTCCAATATCTCCTGACTGTCTCTCTTTTCTCTGAAAGGCACATCTTAAGTCTGACTAAAGCATACACTCGTCTCTCCCCTAGGGTGCAGTGGCAGCGGTGCAGAAAAAGTGAACTGCCGAGGACCCCACTGTTTAGCAAACACTCCTACTGAGGGGAGGAATTAATTATTCAGAGCCAAGGACCAAGGCAGCCCCATTTGATTGCAGCACAAAAGAAAGGTCAGAGCTTTTCATATGAGGAACCTCCTGGCTGTGCATCCTGTCAGCTGAGGGGACGTGTGTAGGATATAGGGCTGAATGGCAGCTTGGCTAACGGCTCAATTAAAGGGATACAAATTTCTAGGTGAGTGTGTTCACCAGATATGTGGCAAACAACAGGTACAATGCAGTTTCACAAAAATAAATGTGCTTGGCATAGAGGACATGATTAGCAGCAGAAGAGAAATGGGTGATTTTGCCAACTCTACAGGAGCTGAAGCTAGAGAGAAAGAAATGCGCCTGTTTTTTTTTTTTCAGGAAAAAAAAAGAATGCTGCTGGTGAGAATGATTAAAAAGTTATGACCACTGAAATCAGTTTTTGTATAAATTTGAGAAAAAAAAGAAAATCATTTCATTTTCCTTCTTCGCAAGTTAGCAAATGATCCATTACCATTTGAATTGTTAATAGGCAATAATGGACTTCACATTTAATTAATAACATATTATTTAATTTTGTGCAAAATGACCTTCTAAAGACTGAATTATTAGCTTTCAAATACTGCAAATACAGTGTGGACACTTGTGGCAATTAATTAAGTTGGTGAAAGTTTAGTGCCAGGCTCCCCATAGTGTGATCATCTGCATAATCCGATCGAATTTCACCAAGAAAGGCACGCGCTTTTTTTCCCAGTCATGGTGAAATGCCTGATTTTCATCGAGTCTCTTCTCTCCACTCTGAATTCACAATGCTTAGCTCGCAGAACAGACCATGAACATAGCAGTGCCGCAAAATCCAGCTACAGCATCCGTGGGGTTTATGGAGTGAATCTGCTGTCAAAGTACAATACTGTTGAGGCCCCTTGGTCTGTTACTGTAGGTTATAATCTCTAAAAACTATGGACTAGTGAGCCCCAGCAGGGTAGAGGATGGAGCCAGGAGAGCAAATTCTACAACCATGCAACAGGGGGTGCCTCTTCACTCACTATTGGTGAGTGTGCGCTCCACACCAGAAACCTAACAATTCTATTGGCTCTCTTCAACACCCTGTGAGCCAATCATGTATGGCCCAGCTCAACCATTCCATAGAAACCAGGCCTGCACCAGTAATGACATCAACTACTCCATTGAGCTCCAGTCTTCACCCAGTAACTCGCACTGTAGTACTCAGTGTATCTGCAAAAGGTCAAAAAGTAAACTGAGAAAAGCGTGAGGAATGCAAACCTCGCAAACTCAGCAAACATTTGCATGTTTTTAGAACATAAACATATGAATGTTCTGTAATTTATTTATAAATAATGCTGAAAAAAAATATCAGTGGTCTTTAACTCTAATTGCAGGTAATCAATCAATAGGTTGTGTGTGCTAACTGTGGTGTCTTCACCTTAACAGTATGAATTAGCTCATTGATTTATGCTGCTGGAGCATTATGGCTGAATAGACAGATACAGATAGTAAAGGGGATAGGTCCTTTCTGGGATGATTTCTTGCAGATGGTTCAGCCATTACATCTTAGTCTCTCAGACCATTAATTTCCCAGGTAATAAACCCCTGTGTTGTTAGCAGGTCCCCTTCCCCCTTACACCCTGTGCTGCGGGATGCAGCCGGGTGTAGCTTGTGAGTAGTTGCCAAACGGAGATGACAGTTTGCTCCATTGTTCATCAGTGAAACCACGGAGCCATGCTGTGTCTATAGCACATGGATGAAAAATTAAACTCAACACCAAAAAATTAACGCGTTGTAATACAGTGTGTTATTTCCCCCCACAGAGATTTCTATCATTGCTTCAGGTCCGCTTCGAATGTGTCCAATAAGGCTTGACAGATATAAGATTTTGCAGACATATTTAATTTTGAAATTACAGACTGATGAGATTTTGCGTTAATATTCAAAATGTGTCAGGACAGAGAGGCACGTGAAGAAGTAATTAGACATCGGACACCAAAGTCCTCATGCTCTAATTTAAAGTTTTATTTATAACTGAGATCTCTGTATAAGCTTAATTATTAACATACTGAATTTTCTTTTGCTTGTTTTTCTGCTCTGCTTCTTCTGTATGTTCAATTTCTTTACAGAGGTGAAAAGAAATATTAAAACGACTTTTTCGCCTTTAATATGGGCTCACTAACTTCTGGATGCATTGCATGTTTTCATGAGGGATCGCAAACAGCGCAAGGTCTCAACTTACAGTAAGCACCTACAAATTCAGCTGTATTGTAACGTATTATATCCTTTCACTAACGCTGAGCGGATTCAGTTCATGTTCTTTTCAGACAGATGTAGCGCTGCAAAGAAAGGCCAAAGTGAGAATTTATTCAGGATGGTCCAGGTATTATCTGCAATAGTGAGTGAGTGTAACCCTTATCAACTTTGAAGTCAGGGAAAATGCATGAGTCGGTGGGAATGTGAAAGCCTCTCTTCCTGATAGCACAAGTATTTCATCACATTTTGCACCAGAATATACTGTACTGTTGGCTACTTTCAGTGCTCCAGCTATCCAAAGGCTAGCAATCTACTGTGCCAAAAAAAGAAAGAGCGAGAAGGGGGGGGGGCAATCTAACCTTGATTGTCAAACACTCCTTTGCTGTGCCAGCCTCATGAACTTCTATGAGGCAAAACAGCAACACAATCTACCCACTCATAACACAAGCAAGGATCTCTGGAGCAATAAACTGATTCTGAGAGCTCTCATCAATCTTTAATCCTTCCTCAGGCTCCGTGGGGCCGCAGTGAGTAAAAACCTCCCTGCAAAACCAGAACGAGGCCGGAATCTGGCACATTCAAGGTTCAAGCAAAGGCCTGGAAGACTTGTTCATGGGGCCAAATCAACTGAGGAGACCTTTTAACTCTTCATATCCAAAGGCTGAGACATGTGCCAATACTCATCACTTGTCTGCAGCTACAGGTTTTAAGGGAAGGGTCATCGGAGCTTTGTGGTAGGTCATAGAAAAAATATGTTACAGGATTTTTAGAGGACGTATTTAACCTTGGTTATCTTCTGTGATACAAAGAAGATTACGTATATTCAGGCATTCAAGGCTTTGCACGTAAAAATCTGAAAATGCAACCACGGGCAGTATTGATAATGTGCCGGAAAAATGAGTAAATAAATTCACTTTGCAGTGTCTGGTAAATATTCATTGGGAAACTTAGCAGTAAAATGAAATGGACCTGAGTATTGACAGCAAATAGTTAATCATTAGTTGGAAGGAGCATTAAAGTAAAGATGCCTGGTGTTGTGTGGGCTTTGGCACGACATCCCAGCATCCAAAAGTCAAGGACACGTTCTAAGCTGATACGAGATAGGACAATCTAAATAACTATCTGTGTCATCGTACCAAAGCCACAAACATAGCAGCTGCGTGTAGCCTGTGAGTTGTTGCCAAAAGGATATGACAGTTCACTCCAGTGTAGATCAGTGAAACCAAGGAGCCTTGCTGAGACTAGAGCACAACGATGAAAAATTAATTCAGACACCAAAAAAAATGAAGTGCCTCAGGAAGAGTGTGTAGTCTGTCCCCAGAGGTTGTTCTCTTCCCTATTCTGAGTGGTACGGGGCAGCTTGTAATGCGACCTAAGTAAGCGTCTGCTGACTGAAAGTCTGAGCTTTAGTCCCACCATATGTTTTCCCACCAGTGTTTTACAACTCAGTATAGCCAAGTAAGTGACTACAATGCAAGCGCAGCGTATCAAACGCAGCGTATCTGCTGAAATTAGCGCGCGCGTATCTGTTTAAGAGGAAGGCTCAAAGAAAAATGTCCTGCTTTCAGTGCACAAAAATATTGGTTGGACACTATTTGAAAAGTAAGCCCACTCAGTGAGTGGGCTTTGGCACCACCATCCAGAATCGCTACGTCAAGGACACGAACGAACAGGATATGGCAGGGGCCACTCGAACCATCTGTATCATCACACTTAAGCTGCAAACAAACCTGTTTACTTTTAATATTAGACAAAATACCCAACTCTCTAGAGTAAAGCCAGACAACCTCCACTGGCCTTTCCAGCTAATTTGTATCTAAATTTGACTTTCCCCTAAATAGTTTGGTTTTCTGTTGTTTCATACAGATATAACAAGTTAGAGTGGGGAGGCAGCGGGAGGGAGTCCACGCTAGTTCACCCACTGCAGAAGCAAAGCAGGTGGCCAAGTTGGTGACAATGAACAGACAGCATTGGTGGCCTAATTTCTTCATGTCAAACAACACCATATGGCTCCTCTGCTCCCCTGTACCTATTTAGAAACTGCGTCCGCATAAGTATGCAAGTATCATAGTCTTCACAATTAATTAAAAAAGGGGGGAAAGAGGATGCACTTCATTCTATATACTGTAAAAGATGTACAATTAAGGAGGAGGAAAAAAAAACAAACCATATCCCCCCAGGTATTTAAGCTTTATGCATGCCACGTCCTTGAAAGCAGCAAACTTTCAACAGACAGTGTTCTTCTTTTCTTTTTTTTTTCCCCCCCTCGACACATCCTTAAATTTTGCATAAAATTGAGACAAGGCCTCTTACAGTTGTAGAGCACTCGTATGGAAAAAAGTGGAATATATTCAATTAATCCCTCTGACCTCTAGTAAATGTTTCAGATGACGACAAGAAATCCTTGCTTCCCAGTCGTCCGCACTTGATCGCAACTTGAAATCGGTTTACCAAATAAAAGTTGTGGGAGAAAAAAAAAAATCGATCACTACATTATGTAAAAACACACCGCTTTAGACGCTGTAATAACAGTTATTAACGTTCAAGGATAAGTCAACCTTCTCAGACGTGCATTTTCATAGATAATAGCTGGAAATACAATGTCTTTGCTGCCGATGTCAACAGTCAGCCAGCTAAACTAAAATGATATTTAAAACATATCACCAGAAAAGCTTTAATGATGTTGGCCAGTGATTTTGTGACAGCTCTGCCTGCGCGCCGCTAAGAGAAGTGAAAGGCTGCTGTTTATACCTAACCATGTGAATAATGGCAGTGATTGCTGACACAAACTTTCTCAAAGCAGAGGTGGTGACAGGTAACAAGGTAAACTATGTGCACGGAGACAGGCCGACTCCTTAAGTGGCAGCAAAAGAATATAGCGCCATATGGTTCCATATGTTGCACGCAGCACTGGAAAGTAGATCCATTACAGTTTATATTCAATGCAAATTATTTCAAATGCTGTAACAGATTCTGCTGTTTTTGTTTTGGATCATATCTCGTTCATTAGGTGTCTAAAATTCATCAGAATTGGGGTTATACGCGAGTGGTCCCACTCTCATTTAATGTGCGTGCTGCATCATTTGTGATACAACACATAAAAAAAAATGTTTCCATTTAATGTTTTATTCCACAAAAAATGTTCACTTATTCAGATCTGAGCATAAAAAACAGGAAAATATGAAATGAGAGACCTAATCAAAACATATCCAAAGTTGTAATAGTTATTATGCCTGTTATGATTATAGCATTTAATCCAGTTAATTTGAATTCCATTTATGTCGACCCCCTCGGGATTATTCCCAGGTGTCATCTTAACACAGAAATAAGACCGCAGACAATAGCAGAAAGTTTTCAGTGAGAAAGTGTTGAAGGGCTCTTGTCACCCCCCATGGGTTCCCAGCAAAATCTTTCAGCAGGGGACGAATAAAGCAGAAAATGGGTTTGTGCAGCATACAATAGAACACAGATAACTAGAAGGACAAGTATTGAAAATGTCCTATGGGGACGAGTTTGCAGAAATGCCTTGGTTCTGCACGACTGTGGAATGCCTAGTTCTTAATGGCGCACTAGTGGGGGTCACCATTAAGTGACAAAACAATATCAGTGGGGAAACATTTGCATCACGGTGTACAAATATGCAAGTTGTCAGGCATAGAAAGCCTGGCCTTTTCACTGTGACAGCAATCCCTTTAGGTGTGAGGCGAGCGCAGTTCAGTGGCGCAGGGGACGGCAAGAGATTTGGTGGTGGGGAACCGGTGGGACTGCGGAAGTTGCATGCAGTGAGGTGTGTGTCAGGGCGCCAGAGACAAAGAAATGATTACACACAATGAGTAGAGCAGAGTACATGCTGACACTAATGCAGTCCAAGGGGAGACACGAGACAGAGCACTTGTGACAACTGTGAGAGGGTGTCACTCCTCTGACAGACAGCATCAGGGGTACCAAATAAAACAAATTTTCTTTTTTACTTTTTTAAATGTACTTTTCGTTTGTTTTTATATTTCGCAAAAAAACTACATATAAACCCGAAACAGGCCACAAAATCTAAATGTTACCTCGACAATGTGACATAAATAAATAAACCTTTTTCATGGTTTCAGCTTTAAAGGCTGCACATGTGTACAGTTAAGATTAATATCTACACAGTGTTGCAGTGCAAACAATGCGATTTCATACAAGAGCTGTACAGTGATGTGTGTGGTGAACATAACACCATGTCTGAACTCAGCATAAATAAAAATTAAGCCATAAATATTTTAATCCTTCTAATATTTAGATGCTTGACTGTTTGATGCGTTCTAATGTTACAGCACTGCTTAACTTTACTTAATAAACTTACAAATGAAGGAAAACGGAGCTCAGATGTATTCTGTATCTCCGCCTCAATTGTTGGTCTGACATAGGCAGAAATATATTACCTATCTATAGGTAGGTTATGTATATACACTACCATTAATAGTTCTTAGATAACATTTTTCTGTTCCACCTGAGCACTCAAGCTGCTTTGAACAACATGTCTCATTCAGCCATTCAAACACACACATACATTTAAATAAACACTTTTTTCTGGGTCCATGTACTTTCCATCTAACATTCACACTCAGGTGAACGCACTGCCAGCAACTCTGGGTTCAGTATCTTGCCCAAGGATACTTTGGCATGTATACCAGAGCAGCCAGGGATTGAACCACCAGCCTTCCAATTAGCAGAGGACCCACGCTACCTCCTGAGCCACAGCCAAGCAAATATATAATAATATATATTGTAGGGGAATGTGCCACTATGTTATGGTGTACACAGGATCCAGTGCAGAAATGATTGAACGTGCATGGCAATAGTTTAATTCACAAGCCATTAATATCCCTTACTTATCATACTTGTATAGAAATGTGAGAAGAGAAAATCTTCCATTATTCCAAAAATATTGAAAATAATCAGAAAGTAAAGAATGCACAGTTGCTACTGTACAGATCAGATGGCAGCTTTAAAGCTGTTTGCTTCACTGAACACAGTGAACGATCCTTCACCACCTCTTCCAAAAAGATATAATTGTAATATAAAAACATGCACCATAGCTGTAAAGTATTTTGTTTTGAGATCGGTAAAGGCAGTTCTAACTCTACTACGGCTCTGAACACTCCGCTCAAAGGATGTGTGTCATAAAGCCTTTACAACTTATAATTAAATTTGATTAGGAACAAATGAGAATGTTGCACCATCATGAAGTCTGACAGCACATTACATATGCAGCCCTATTATTGATTTTACTGAGTCTACTTGTGTGGGTTCCTCTGGGCCAGCCTCCATCTCTTTATGACAGATGGGGATCCTGATGTGCTCCTGACTGCATCTCACTTAAGGGGTGTGCTTAGGTGCATGCTGTTTGTTAAAACAACACCTGTCTGCAACTGTGCGTGTGAGCAGCATTCGAGAACTTCTGTACAAGTACCCATCACCAAGTGTGACACCACCACAGCTGAAATTATGGCATTTCTGTTCCAAGTCACCTCATCAAGTGTAAGCATAATTTAACTCAAAATCAAACAGCAAACAGCTCAGCTTTGAATACTTCACGCTTTAATAAATATGCAAGGAAGGATTTGGAAAAACAGTTGAAGAACAGCAGATTGCAGTGACCTAAATAAATAGTTCACATCAAATTCACTGCATTCCAAGTAACTAGAAAAGTGTAATTTTCACATCAAACCTGCTTCCTCTTTCTTCATAAACATGAGGACAGAATGAATATAAAAGATTATCACATTGCACCGATATGCTTTAAAGTACCCACATAATAAGCACAGCAGAGTGGAGTAACGTCTGCACATTCTTTGATACCACACGCATATTTCTGAAGAAAAAAGTAAAGATGTTGACAAAGCCTATTCCTCTTTCCACTTTTCTTCTTGCCGAACACGTAAAAATGCCACGGGCAACGGCAACCGTAAATACCTTACTCGTTGCAATAAACGCAAATGCAGTGGCCAAAATACATTTGGACTTTACACAAAGCTTCAAACTGTCTGTGAGTCAAGCCGTGATGCAACCAGAGAAAATATTATTCCAGAAACTGAAATGAAAAAGTTGAGCGGTCAAAAGAGAATTTTAAAACGCACGCTGAATTTACTTCTCTTGTACTTTGCACATATCTGAGAAAGCGTCTTTGGACAGTGACAAGAGAACTGATGCTTGTAACTTTTCCGCAATACAACTTTAGTCTACAGATTTTATGATAATGACTGTTTATATAATGATCATTAGAATATTTGAAACCTCTGGGTTAAAGTTCCAGACATTAATCACTCTACATGGTTTAAACAACAAGCAGCATGAACACCTTGTATCTTCCTTACCAAATTAGGGAACTATTGTCTACGTTACTGAATGCCTAGTGCATTCCTTAAGGAAAGTTTAATCTATTTACAAATACTGTCATACAGTAAGCCCAAAGGCAACAATGTCACACTGAGAAGAAGAATTACCTCTGCAAGTGACAGAGAATTTCTATCAAAACATAATGATATTCTTTATTTTAAATGCACACACAAGGCTTCAAGAAAGGACTAGCCCTCCCTAAATGCCAGTCAAGGTGTCACTGTAAGCTCTGCTCTCTTATGACTCCTGACTGGGAGACACTTTTGGGAAAATCAACAAAGGAGAACTCTTCATCATCTTGGCAGGTAGGTCTCTTCACAAATTACCTTTTCCCCTCCATCCGTCACACAAGGGAGTTCACCTGCATCTGTAGCACAATGCTCTGCTGCTCACTTCTTTAACATCCCACCTCTCTACAGCTCATCTCATAAAATATTGCTTCATTATGCCTTGAAATAATGTCACAAATGCTCCGCGTGTGAAAAACACTGGGGAGAGCACACACACACACACACACACACACACACACACACACACACACACACACACACACACACACACACACACACACACACACACACACACACCCACACACCCACACACACACCCACC
>VURO01037532.1:0-11639 GCA_015108175.1 Pelvicachromis taeniatus
GTGTGTGTGTGCGTGCGTGCGTGTGTGTGTGTGTGTGTGTGTGTGTGGAGTCTGACAGCAGCGGGAAGGAAGCGCCTCTTCTGTACTGTACGTGGCCGGTTTCTAGACGTGTACATAAAACATGGTTAAGCAGATTCTGTTCTGTCTATTTCAGCCGCTGTATTCACGAAGCCACATTTAATTCAATTCAATTTTATTTATATAGCGCCAAATCACAACATCAGTCGCCTCAAGGCGCTTTACATTGTAAGGTAGACCCTACAATAATACATACAGTGAAAAACCCAACAATCATATGACCCCCTATGAGCAAGCACTTTGGCGACAGTGGGAAGGAAAAACTCCCTTTTAACAGGAAGAAACCTCCGGCAGAACCAGGCTCAGGGAGGGGCGGGGCCATCTGCTGCGACCGGTTGGGGTGAAAGAAGGAAGACAGGATAGAGACATGCTGTGGAAGAGAGCCAGAGATTAATAACAAGTATGGTTGAATGCAGGGAGATCATCTTGGTAGTAGATTTATCTTGGCAGTGCCTCGTCTTGTGTGCCTGGTGTTACTCTTTACTTCCCCGTTCTTCTTTACTTTGTCTCCCAGGCGTCTTCACTCTGCCAAAATCACTTTTCTTTGCATCTATTGTCTCAGGCTCCCCTTGTCCTTGGTCGACTTGTTCCTCATGGCTGTGTGCAACCTTCTGAGGTTATTCTAGTGATTTCAACTTATGGTTCCACCTGACGTATGTTTGGGATTCTTTGGGACCGACAGCCTTAAAATCTGAATGTCTGAGATTAGTACCAGGGCGGATCAGGACATCTGTGTCATCAAAGCATTGTTGAATACATTACTTTAAAAAAAAAAAAAGAGCTGTCTTACTATTCTTGTTTTTATACTGAATGTTAAAATCTAAATCTGTAAAGACATTTTACTTTAGCACTTTGAACGTAGCAGCTCATATATCTACATAACGATCCTTGGCTAAAATAACGAGCATGTCTACTGAGCTCCACCAGCGGCATCATTCCTCCTTTGTTTTTGTCATGTTTACACTTCACGCTTGAGTGATAGAGAAAAACTCAATGTTGTTGAACACTAAATGTGAGGAATAGTTATGGAAGACCCCATAAAAATACCAATCTCTGTGTCAGGAAGTGGCAACATTGATTTTCATCACTATTTTCTTTTCTGCCACCAACTGAGGTCCTATCGTCCACCTCTGTTCATAACCAGGCTGATATCATGTAGAGTCAACTTAAAGCACAAAGAGGACAAATCAGGCCTGTTTCACTCGACCTTCATTAACACAGAGTCACAATTATATCAACGAAGGCTGAGCCGGCGCTGTAACGACCATAAAACACACAGAACAAGAGAGAAGGCATCGGTTAGGTGACCCCAGACCGGCATCTGTGCTCCATTATTAATCTTACTACAAGAACTGGCTCTTAACACACACACACACACACACACACACACACACAGCCTTGGTGTCTTCCTACCATAAGTTACTGACCTATGCCTTCTGGGTCAAATAATTAGTGCGAATTACCCAATAGGATGACATTCTCTCTCTCTCTCTCTCTCTCTCACACACACACACACACACACACACACACACACACACTAGGTGAACTAAATTATACATCCATAAATGGTCAGGACATGGTTTGCCTGCAGCAGCAGTTACTCTGCTTCCATGCTGATAAATGACTCACTTGAGTTCGAGCATCATGTGCGTGCTGAGAAATCAAGCTATTGTGGTGAATATGTAAATGAGCGCAGGCTGAAGATTTCTCTATAAATAACAGGTTTATCATTACATGATGTCAAGGCGGTGGCTGAGAGTACGAGCGCAGACACAGAGGAGTCACATGTACTCAGTGCTCGGATGCCAACGACGACTGGGTTTGATGTGAACTGCCTTCAGCTGATGTTCAAGGTAATAACACTGTTTTTATAAGGTAGAACAACACGTATGAGTCAACATACAGACGTGCTTTCCCATTATGTCACTAACAAACATTTACTCTACAAAGTGGGCTCACTCCATGTTGAATTGGTATCTTGAATTGGGTCATAGTTCCTCCATTTGCAGACAAATATGAAGACTCTGTACTTGCTCTACGTCTGCTTTCCACAGCAAATATTTAGATTTTTGTAGCAGGAAGGAGCCAACGCTACGAAAAAAAGGAAAAAAGAAAAAAGACAATGGCTCATTTCTGTTCAAATGTGTCAGCGAGCTGTCACCGGGAGCCTGCGTGCACACTCTCGGTAAACTAAATCTAAATGATTCATGTCACCGTTTGCTCCTCAGCTTCCCGACTGGGACGTGTCAAAAATGTCCTCTGTGAAAAAAGCGTTTGGTGTGTCTGTCCTCTGGATCAGGAACTCCACTTTTTGTTGTTTCAGCATAAATGGTTGAGATTAAAAGGTGTTTTTTTTTTCCTGCAGTAGATGGTAATGATGGGAAAGAGTCCATGTGTGTGAAATCACCATTCAAGTGAAGATCCGTCATCCTGTGGCTTCCTGGCTTAGAAGGGCAGAGGAGCGTCGTCGTCCAGCAGCTAATGTGGTCCTCACCTTTGATACCTCCACATGTTCAGGACAAGAATACACAAGTGTGGTTTATCCAGCACAGCTTCAAAATACAGCCAGAGCTTTATAGAAGCAGTACATTTGTTTTTATACTCAGTATTTTATTTTGAAAATTGATCAGTGCCATTCTTGTGTCTTCCTGTCTTTTCCATCTGCTCTGTGCAGCTATCCATACGTCCACACATTGCTCCTATTAGGTGAAAATCCTTTCAGTTCCCTGAAAGCAGCATTGTGTTGGAGTCCAAATATTACGTCCCAATATGACTCAAGAAAAGAATGCAACAGCGACTAATGAGGATCGGTCAAATGTCAGCAACAAAAACAATATAATAAATGATTGTGGGGTAATTGTGTTAATTTATACAACAGAGATTGTTCATACGCAGGAAGACAGTTTATGTAGCAAACGAATGAGAACAGGAGGCAGACAAGAGCGCTCAAAGACAAGTCGAACATTTCAAACAAGCAAAACTTGCAGGAATTGGACAAAAACAGGACGCTTGTGTTTTTCTCCAGCACTCAGACGCCTCAGTCGCTCTTTAAGAGTTTTGATTATGCTGCATCTGTTGCAATATTTCTCAGGTTGATATTACTGACTGTAGTTGTACGGTTTTTACTAAGTTAACTACCTTTAACTCAGTAAACTCCCACCGTACGGGTGTGTTTTAACCGATGAAACTGTGTCGTACTCCGGTCTTTTTACAAGCTTTATTGCACAAACGTAAGCTAACACCAGAACAGTAACTGTGCCTCTACAGAAGCCAGGTAATCAACTGAAAGACACAAAATAAAAGAACCATACAACATTAACAAACCAACCCTATTAATGACAGTACAGTTTGGTAATAGTCATATTTATAACTTTAACACCTTATTTAGTTAACACAGGAACTCACCAGCTCGGCTTCATCAGTCATAACAGCAATATCAATGAAAAGAAGATCCGGCAAGTAAGACCTACACGTACCATCCCAGACTTACATAAATCACTCCGCCTTAAATACATTTGTTATTCAAAGCAAACATGGGGCTGGCTGACAACAAATCACAACTAAATAAATTGACATGTTAGAAATATGGGAAAAACCACACAGTTGTCACATGTACTACAACCTCGTTAGGACTGTTGGATAACCATGCGTTGTTGAAACTTTTAGTCCTTTTGTACATAACAGCAGAAAGGTTGCTGGTTTGATTCCAGCCAGAGACAGAAGTCCACTTTGGGGTTGTGTCAGGAAAGGATCCTTTGTGGCAACGGAGCAACTGCTAGCTTTACTCTGAGGTGATGTATGCAGGCTTCTGAACTGTGCTGTTAACTACGGGGAGCTTAGTAATCCTTCAAAGGTTGAAGCGAATGGCCGTTTATGTTGCACGATTTATGTGTCACTTAAAAATATTAAATAAACTCATGAGATGTACTGTAGCTCTCTAACATGAGCGCCCAGTAGCAAAAGTCAAACCAACCGCATTAATCGTTCCCTAAAACTCAGAGACCAACGGATTCAACTGGTTTTGTGCTCAATAATAAACTTGTCATGTTCTTCTGCCAGCATGATTTACATTAAATGGTTTGCACGAATCATTCAAATGATCTTTCAAAACACATTTTTCTTTCCTCCTCTCTCTTTTAGCTGACTGAACCGGGAGGAGGTCCGAGTGGGGAAATGTTCACAGACAGAGCACTAAAAGTGACTGCAAACACACACAAACACAAAAATATGCACATATCAGCAGCACCCCTGACACATCCAGACTTCTGGGGACAGAAACACACAATTAAACACAGCAGTGACTGAAATGTCAGCACACACATGCTTAGACCCACTCGTCCACAGCCCCTCTGCACCAGCACACCAGATAAGAAAAGATGTGTGTGAGCGCGCATCCTCACACACACACACATCTGCAAAGATACACAAATTCAGCACCGTATGAGTCGACCTGACTGCATTCGCACATATGGATCGTTAAAGAGAAGCTCTGCAGACACCGTCAGTCACAGGTGGACGAGCAGAGCAGCATTTGAAGTGGAGTACAGCACTGACTCATATTCCTGACTTGCTTCAAGTAGAAAAAAGAGGAAATAATAATAATAATAACAACAACAATAATAATAATAGTGAGCCTTTCATAGCCTTCAGTTTTAACAAGGCTGCCACTTGTTCCGCTCCGTTTTCAGTCATCGAGAGAAGACCCAACTACGCACAAACCTCCTACCAATACACACCAACACTAAATAAACAAACATAAAAAAACAGCACAACAAACACCAAATGGTCTGGAGTCTAGTGACTCCGTGTTTGTGTTGTGTTTATTAATACTCATTGATTTATGAGTTTTCTGCGTACCTGTTAATTATTTGGAGGGTTTAGTTGTTTCTGCGCCTCCCTTGTGTCCCATCTCGTCATCCTTGTCTCCACATTCATGTGTTTCCTGTTTTACTTTGACAGTAAATTCTGTTTTTCTTCCTTCCTGTCTCGTCTTGTCTGATGAGTCTCAGCTGTGTTCCCTGCCTCTATAGTGTGTATATATAGTGTGCTTCCCTCCATTCCTTGTCAGAACGTCTGTGTTTTCACGTCTCAGGGTTTCCAGTATGTTTCAGGCTTCATGTTTAGCTTTCCCACGATAGGTTTGGTGAGTCCTTCCTTTTGTTTGTGTTACAGGCACCAAAATAAAGGCTCGCTTTCAGTTTAAACCTCCATTTTGTCTGCGCTTGGGTCTGCTCTCGCCTCTCCACACGGTCTGCCAGCTCAGACCCGGCCAAAGGTGTAACACAGGCTGATCAAACGGTCTGACAGAGGACAACACACAGAGGAGCGATTGTATAATGAGACTCTGGTGAAGCCAAGCCGCGAGTCGAACCAATCAGAGGGAAGGAAAAAATAACAACAGAAACTGTGTACACAAAATAAATCAATAAAATATCACAAAAAGACTGAATTTACATGTGTAATGTAAATAATATGAGAAACAAATGTTTATTGTATCATAGTTGAACAAATATTCAGTGTTTATTTATTAGATAAAACTGTTAAGTTCTACTTTAGTATCGTAAATTACACTGAGGAGATATTGTAAGCAAACTACGTATAATTTCTATAATTTTACAGATTTTATTGTTAATTGTTAGTGTAGAAGACTTTAAACTTCCTGCAGACTGTGTAAAACTATATAATAAAACCCCAATAATAATAATAATAATAATGTATTTTTCTGTAACAATATGACTCCTTCACTGGTTAAAAGTGTTTCCCTGAAATGTTGAATCTGCCACCTTAACATTGTAAGTTTACAATGTTCACTGTTAACCTAACACGTTTAAAACCTGCACTCTTCATGATGTTACATTCATGTGAACATTACGAACTCTTAAAGGAAATCAGTTGCGGGATCCTCCTGCTGTGGCGGGGTGGACGTGGTTTGTCCTCCCGGGTTTAATCAGCAGGAAAGCTCAGCTTGATATTTAACTACAGGCCTGCTTGACCTCAGATCTGCAGTAAAGGTCTATAAACAGTCAAGAGTAATCTGAAGACTCATTAAGAAAAAGAAAATAAAGGAGCTAAAAATAGCTTTTTTACCATCCTGCTATTATTTTACTCCTATTATAGGTGGACAACTCACAACTGAAATTATATATTCAGGTCCATGTAGATGTGGACCTCCTCCTGGAGGAAATCCACATTTATACAACAATCTGGGGGGAGTTAATGGATCCGAGCCCTTTTACAGTTTGGCAGCTGTGCAGGCGCCTCCTTGTCAGTTCTGTCTAACAGTGTAATAGTTTACTTTAATCCTGAATACGTTCAGTTTATTTCTGAGTTTCTTCCACAGCATGTCTCTATCCTGTCTTCCTTCTTTCACCCCAACCGGTGGCAGCAGATGGCCCCGCCCCTCCCTGAGCCTGGTTCTGCCGGAGGTTTCTTCCTGTTAAAAGGGAGTTTTTCCTTCCCACTGTCGCCAAAGTGCTTGCTCATAGGGGGTCATATGATTGTTGGGTTTTTCACTGTATGTATTATTGTAGGGTCTACCTTACAATGTAAAGCGCCTTGAGGCAACTGTTGTTGTGATTTGGCGCTGTATAAATAACATTGAATTGAATTGAGTTCAATAATTAGTCATAAAGTCAAAATTCTATTTTGGAAAAAAGTTGAAACCTGGAGATTACAGTTGTTTCAAGACAAACTACCACGGCTACTATACCCTCTATATACTCATCTGCTTTGTGTAGATGAGTTCATGAGTCGTGTGTTGTAGTCTTGAGGTACAGCGGGTGTTCTCTTTCCTGCATCAGGTTGTAAATATCAGCATCCTCGATATTTTTAGCATTTTTAGTGGCCCTAATACTCTGTCGTATGAATGTGTGGCTGCCAGAGAGCAGACCCACACTGCAGACACAGAAACAGGACTGACCTCAGGACAGCTTTACTACTCAAGTTACAACAAAATGCCAAAAACCCAGACTAAGCAGGCAAAACGAACAGCGCACATACGTGGGGAGCGAATGATGACTCTAAGTGACAAAGACCAGACGGAGACTCGGAGAGTCATTAGGAACAGGAGGGAATCCGGGCGGAGAGGACACACCTGGGGACCACGGCTGATGAGAGAAAGGAAGCAAAGCAGAGCATATACACGAGACGCAGGACTGTCAAAATATAACAGGACCAACTCGCTGAAACCGAGACCCCGACTCAGACATGCCAACTTAACCCCAGGAAGAGGTAAACGAGTACTAGACCCGACAGACTGGGGAGACACGGGAACAGAAAAGTAAAGAAGCATGGAGACAAAACTGATTCCTACAGGGGACAGAGGGGCGAGACTGGGACAGAAGACATGGGGAACGACTGGAGGGACAGGCAGGGAGACAATGTAAGCAAAACTCAGACCAAAACTACACGAATCTAAAGTTTTGTTTCTTAATATGTAAAGAAAAACTTGGAAATAAGGAAAATATCCAAAGACTGAAAACACTGGGACAAAAGCCAGCATATATGCAGCTTATGATAGGTCTTCACTTTAGTGCTAAAACATCCTGGAAACCAGTGATAAGGTTGACACAAAATCCCCATTAACCCAGAGCAGCTTATAAACAGGGTCAGGGAGAGATGCTCCACTCATCTCTCGGCTTTTAAGGGTGTGCTTATTGATTTGTCGGCGTAGTTTGCTGCTTTTACTGTACTGAAACCTTACGGCTTTAAGACAATGTTGTTTGTTATATTTAGGGATGAGTGTGGAGGTATGTGTATGTGTGATGAATGCTGGTACTGCCAATTCGCAACAGGCGAGTGCTTTATTGATTGCTTCGGTCTTCTTCGGACTTAAAAGTTGCCGTGACTCCAGTCGGCTCGGTTAAGGCAGAAGATCCAGCAGAGAAAGGGAACGGTCGTGATAGGAGCGAAGCATGATGAAGATGAGATGGACCGCAGATGAAGGAGGACAGGGTGAACGGTTGAGATGGTGGAATCTGAGGAAGACCTCAGGAAAAAAGGCAAATGTTAGAGAAATGTGAGGAAGGGTGAAAACTGAAAAGGTAACGAGAGCGAAGAAAATGGGTTTGAAGAAACTGCAGAGAGATCATCATGATAACACAGCTGTAATAGGAAGAATATGCTGCAGGAAGTCCAGACAAAGGAGATGACATTGTGTGGTGATGCTGAAAAAACGGGGGGGGGGCAATGGCTGTGCATCAGAGTGACAATGAAGGCATCGGCCCGTCTTCAAAGGCCCACACTGAACAACAGACTGCAACTTTTCTACTGTAATGAGAGGAGTGTGTGTGTGTGTGTGTGTGTGTGTGTACACCTGCATGAATCTGCAGCACCATATCGTCACACCAACATGTAAAGTCTGCAGCTGAGCTCCAGCAGGCTAAAAATGGAAATAAGGAAGGACGAGGACGGAGAAGAGAGCAGCACAGAGATGGAAATGAGGGCCGGAGGAGAAGAAATGCCAGCAGCCGAACGAGAAGCACCGAGAGGCCCTGAAATACACATCAGGGCTGTTTGTGAGGAAGGATTAGATGAAAGATGAGGGAGAGGCCGTTATGAGCACTCAAACTGCAGGATAGTTCACACTGCATCTCCAGCTCCAGCAGCAGGACGGATTTCAGACAGACGTGAAGAAGACCCGACAGGTGAGGTCAAGGCATTGATTAGCCATACTAAATATAACCAAAGAGAGCACGACATTGTCACAGTGTCACAAATGTGCACAAACTTTAAGTGTAAATGATGCCAAACTACAAGCACAGTGTGAGTGCCAAGTGAACTGGACTCTACATTTGTACCAGTTAGTAGTGAGGCTCTTTAGCTGCACAGCAATGAAGCATTTGTATGCAGTCCTACAAAAAACAAGCAACATGTAGCTGTTCAGACAATCAGCTGATGCATGCATTTTATAGGCAAAGAACAAGCCAAGCACGCCGGTGTTATTTTGTTTTATCTCGACATACTGATTTGGTTCAAAATGTATGTTGTTGTCTCATTTTGTCTAGAAGCAGGTGAGTCGTAAAAATAGGCAAACTTTCTCTTATTTCTGGAGGAGCAGCTCATGAGCCCTCATTTGCTAACGTGTGTGGAAACCTTGTTAGTTTGCTCAAGTGTGTATGTAAAATTACTGTTGGATTTATTGTTGTTCTAACCACCGTGCATGTGTTGATAAATCAGAATCAGGAAACACGTTTACCTCCAGGTGGACGAGAGAAGCACTGCTGAGGCAGGACAGCAGGAGCAAGTCCGACTTCAACTGAAACAATCGTGCACAAAGAGGAAGCCAGAAAAAGTGTCTCGACAGCAAAGCTGACATGAAAAAAGAACAGGCTACAAGAAGAAGAACAAACGGGAAGAAGAAGATTTGATCCGTCAGCTCAGCGTGCGACACAGCAACTGTGTGGTGGTGCCAAAATAACTGGTGATGTAAAGCAATGACCATTCATTTTTAATGAAAGATAAGATCATAATAATATTGTCATCATGAATACTATTCATTTTAAATTTCCTAAGACAACCAGGCCTTTGTTTGTAAAAACATACATACTCAGGTATAAAAATGCTGTGCGAGTGACATCAGCAGGTTGTGTGTTCCCAGCCTGCTGATGTCACTCACCACATGTTCATGTTCTCTGATCCACCGTGTGCTCAGAGAGTCTCCCTCTTAGCCTTTACCTGCTCACCTGGAGATTTCCCAAAGAGCTGATCGGACGGCAGGACAGTTTCCTGCTTCAGTCCATCATAATGAGCCAAAGGTGGTGGGCTTTCTGGATCTCACGCTCATGAAGCTTGGCTCTGTGGTTTGTCTTTCGGTTACACTGCAGGTAAAAACAAACAAAGTGTGCAAAATGAAGAAGACTGCACATGTTGGCTTGGAGGATGGTCTTCTGTCCTTGTGATCAACTGACTCTCAGGTTGACGAGCCGTCGCTGACCCTGCTGCAGCGTCTTTTTCCTTTTGCAACACTTTCACGGCCCAGATTTGCCTTCTTGACCTGCACATCAAACAGAGACACACCTCAGTGAAGTGACCAGTTAGAGAAAGTGACCTGGCATTTAGATTTGGTAGAGTACGCTCTGCTCTCAGAGGGAGCGCTCAGAGAGTAGACGACGTGACGAGGATTCTGCTGCTACGATGCTTTTTGTGTAACAAATATGAACAGATGGCCTGTAGTTAGCGACTGGCAGGAGCTCAGATATTGATTCAATTACAACGTGAACAATAGAGCAAGTTTCTTAGACAACCAAAGACTTTTGTGGTAGTGAGACAACAAGCCACCACAATGAATATACACACACATGTAGATTAGAAGTAAAGCGTTTTTAGTGAATGCAAAGAGAATTGCCAGCAGACATGAAAAACGAGCAGCCAGAAGCAGGGAGAACATCATCACCCTCAAGTGTGCAGCGCCAATAAGTCTACTCAGCAGTGAAGCTCCAGATCCAGCAACAGCACAGCCTCATTAACACAACCTGTGCCCAACCAAAGCATGGCCACGCCGGCAGCAAACCTCACACTTACCTCACACTTCATCATGCTGTTTGGTGAACAGACCTCTGCTCTCCTAGCTTTTGAACCCGTTTGACATCCAGCTCCCAGAGCGTGTGAGGATCTGCACATTGTTTACTCCTCAATCACATCAGCACAAGAGACAAGCTCAGCGAGACAGAGTCAGGTCAGGCGAGCCAATAAAGTGTCAGCATGAGCGTAAAGAGGGAAGTACCTGTGGCAGGTTCTAATATCTGCACACCTGCTCAAAGTGTCAGGATGTCATCAGTCACAGCTGTGAGCGCACCTGTCACAGGAAGCGTTTCACAAACAGCTGATGCCAATCAGCCAGCGCAGCGTAACTTTGTGGATACTTGATCTCCTGGGCA
This sequence comes from Pelvicachromis taeniatus, assembly GCA_015108175.1. Lineage (NCBI taxonomy): Eukaryota > Metazoa > Chordata > Actinopteri > Cichliformes > Cichlidae > Pelvicachromis > Pelvicachromis taeniatus. The sequence continues at coordinate 10,956 of VURO01037532.1, forward strand.
GGATCCCTCCTCAGCTTAGTCCTTAGACATTATGTCGCAAAAGGATTTAGAGACAAGATCACGGATACGTTTTGGTGATTGTAAATTGGCAATAATCATGTGTGGAAGGTAGATGACATGCTCGAGTGCATGCAGTGGTTTAAAACTACGTTTCAATGTGTCAAGTTTTACTGTAGAGCACTGTGAGTGGTGAGAAAAGTATTAAATAAATGACGTTTCTGTCACGGTCTGGCGGGTGCAGACCGTGTGGTGAGGAGGTGGACCCAAAAATGCAGACAAAAAGGGAGCGTGGACACGACGTAAACAAAAGGCGAGCCGTTTAATGACTGATAAAGAATCCAGAAATAAAAGAGGCAAAATGCAAACCACAAAGAACTAAAACTAGACTGGGAAGAACTAAATGCTGATCACTAACAGAAGGAACAAAACCTGAATACAACAAAACCTGAACGAGGAAACATGGCGAGGAAGACGTAGCATGGATTACAGACGACCTGACAAGAACTTAATGACAACCACAGACTTAAATACACAGAGGATAACGAGAGGGATGGGAAACAGGCGTGAACACAGCAGGGACAAATCAGGACTAACGAGACATGGGAAGCAAGACTAGAAACATTGACATAAGACAAGACCTTCAAAGTAAAACAGGAAACATGAGGAAACATGAAGGCAAGGGAC
>VURO01037537.1:0-18617 GCA_015108175.1 Pelvicachromis taeniatus
AGAGTCTAGAGGAAGACTTGCTTGAAGACCAGTGTAAAGTTTCCACAGTCAGTGATGGTTTGGGGTGCCATGTCATCTGCTGGTGTTGCTCCACTGTGTTTCCTGAGGTCCAATGTCAGCTCAGCCGTATACCAGGATGTTTTAGAGCACTTCATGCTTCCTGCTGCTCACCAACTTTATGGAGATGCAGATTTCATTTTCCAACAGGACTTGGCACCTGCACACAGTGCCAAAGCTACCAGTACCTGGTTCAAGGATCATGGTATCCCTGTTCTTAATTGGCCAGCAAACTCGCCTGACCTTAAGCCCATAGAAAATCTATGGTGCATTGTGAAGAAGAAGATGAGATATGCCAGACCCAACAGTGCAGAATAGCTGAAGGCCACTATCAGAGCAACCTGGGCCCTTATAACAACTGAGCAGTGCCACAGACTGATCGAATCCATGCCACGCGCCGCATTGCTGCAGTAATTCAGGCAAAAGGAGCCCCAAATGAGTGCTGTACATACTCATACTTTTCATGTTCATACTTTTCAGTTGGCCAAGATTTCTAAAAATCCTTTCTTTGTATTGTTCTTAAGTAATATTGTAATATTCTGAGATACTGAATTTGGGGTTTTTGTTAGTTGTCAGTTATAAACATCAAAATGAAAAGAAATAAACACTTGAAATATATCAGTCTGTGTGGAATGAATGAAAACATTATACACATTTCACTTTTTGAATTGAATTAGTGAAATAAATCAACTTTATGATGATATTCTAATTTTATGACCACCTGTAGTTTACCTTCACTGACTGTCTACAAAATCAAAATATAGAATACAAATGGAACATAAAACACTTTATAAATCTCTTAATGACTAATCACTATCATAAAATTTCAAAGTACTCTGTTGTTTCAGCACAGCACTTGACTCATGGTTTCCAGCAGAATGTTAGGCGGTGCTTCAGCTATCAGGCTCTTCTCCCGAGGAATCCGTTCCCAGTTTGAGTTCAGACATACACCACCTCTTTTTTCAAGAGTAGGCTTAAAAATGTCCTTTTTGATTTAACCTGTAATAAGGGGTGGTTCCCTGAAGAATCCTTTCTTTATGATGCGATAGGCCCTGCTTTTGTGGGACCTCACACAGTGCACCTCTCAGCTCTGCTTTGCTCTCTTTCACTGTAAATTAATTTTATGCACCACTATTGCAGGTCATTAACTTTGGATAGTTTTTGCATTGTCCTCTTTTCCAGCTCCTGTGCGCCTGGCTCTGGAGCTGTGTGTTCCTGATCTTTTGTTTACTGGCACCAACAATCTGCTCAGTGTTTATTGTTTTTCAGCGCTCATCCTTTCTCTCTCCGCTCACCCCAAATGGTCAAGACAGCCGGCAGCCCAGCCTGAATTTAGTTCTGACTGAAGTTTCTTACTGCCCACTGTTTCCCAAGTGCTTGCTGAGTAGCGATGTGTTGGGTTTCTCTTCATAATATTGCATATAAATCTATGTAAACTCTCCTCAGATTATACTTTTATGATTTGCCAAAGCACCGATAACAAAGAGAGTGCACTGTCTACACTCCTTCCCCGTGCCACCTGAGCACAAGTGTAGCGTTTATATATTTTTTTTTTTGCAAATAAACCCCTACTTTACTTACTGATCTACTCTGCCCAAGACATGACTGTGCTGTGAAGACACAGCAGTCTCGGGTGACGACTCACTAATCTAAACTGATTACAGTGGTGATGGCAGCGCTCTCCGCAGTGTGCCAGTTTCAGCACATCCCCCACGCACTTACGGCCTAACCTCCTTCCTCCCTCCCTCGCTTATCATCACAGCTGATTGCACTGCTGAAGTCCAAATGAACTGTTAACCCTGTCTTTACCAGGTCCATAAATAGAAAGCACAGAACTGCATCCAGGCAGTGATAAAACAGTGCGGTGGTTTGCTGCGTCGCCGGAGAGACGGCTAATGTGTCCAAAGTTGCTCTTTGTCCCTGAACTGGGAAACACAAGTGCTGACATCTTTAGGCAACGAGCTACATACGCCATAGCCGATGATGCATGTAGCCAAGATGCATTAATAATGCACATTAATATTTTAGATGCTCTTTCACAATATGAACTATTGGCGTTTAGCTTCTTCTGAGTCACGAATGCTGCCATTTTTACCTCCACAGTTGTTCAGGCCATCTGGTTTAATGTGTCATCCAGTACTCAGACATTGAATCTGGTGAAGAGTTTCTGAGCCTGTGGGGTGAAACATTCATAATTACAACTTGTATGAGAGAATTTGTTGATCCATCTGATGAAGAGTTTAGGATTAGGAAATGTCAGGAGAGCTTGGATCTGAACTAAGATTCAGTATTTGTTGCAGCCGATTGAAATGTAAATCAAAAATAAAACCATCTCGATGAATTTTGCAGCTTATTTCATGTTAAAATGTGAGGTAACCCTTTAATAAAGGTCTGAAGAAAGAGATTTCTTTCCATTTAAGCCTAAAATTGTCTCACAGGCAGTGAGTTTGAAACCGTGATTCTACAGCGACACAACAGCGAAGAAGCATGAACCCATTACTTTCTGATTATCCTACAGCGGGTCGCACATTTGTTTCAGAACTGATAAAAACATGTTATTGTTCTATAAATCACTCCATGGCAGACTGTACACTCAACACCCGTTCTACTGGTTGTTAATGCAAATATGTAATCAGCCAATCACATGGCAGTAAATCAGTGCATTTAGGTATGGTCAAGATAATCTGCTGAAGTTCAGAATAAGCATCACAATGGGGCTGGTGTGAGTATTTCAGAAAGCGCTGATCTAGTGCCATTTTTCTTTTTGTTTTAAAAAAACAAAACCACCATAATAAAGTGTCTGGTGACTGTACACTACCGGTCAAAAGTTTTAGAACACCTCAACCTTTCCAGTTATTTATTGCAATTCAAGTCGTTCAAGTCTAATGAATATCTTGAAATGGTACAAAGGTAAGTGGTGAACTGTCCGAGGTTAAAGAAAGGTTACCCAAAACTGAAAAATAATGTAGATTTCAGAATTATTCAAAAAGACCTTTTTCAGGAAACACAAAATTACCAATTTAAAGTTGTTCTGCACCAATGGCAGCTGATCAAGGCTTGAAACCTGGTGTTACTAATTCCTACAGGTGTCCCAACTTTTCTGGATTACTTACAGCCCCCTCTGTCTGCATAAAAGCAGTGTTGGAACACACTGTGGTACCAGACCCCCGTGAGCATCAGTTGATCAGTATTGTACTGCAGAAAGTAGTTTGTTGCTACAAAAATGGTGAGAAAAAGACAATTAACAATGTAGGAGAGATAGACCATCATAACACTTAAAAATGTAGGTCTTTCCTACAGAGAAATTAATTAATGTCAGTGAGTACAGTGTCCTTCACCATCAAAAGGCACTCAGAAACAGGGGCAAACTCTGACAGGAAGAGGTCTGGCAGACCCAAAGCCACAACTGAATCAAGAGTTTGAGAGTTAACAGAGTGCATGATAGGCGGCTCACAGGACAGCAGCTTCAAACACAGCTTAATAGTGGTCGTAGTAAGCAAGTCTCAGTTTCAACTGTGAAGAAAAGTCTTTGAGCTGCAAGTTTGACGTGACGAATTGCAGCAACAAAGCCATTGCTAAGACATCAGAATAAGACAAAGAGGTTTGCCAGGGCCATGAAACACTGCCATTGGACTACTGAAGACTGGAAGGTTTTAATGGACTGATGAATCAAAATGGAAATCTTCAGTTCATCACAAAGGACCTTTGTACTCCAACATGTAGGCGAAAGGATGGTTCCACAGTTTATCAACTGTCAAACATGGAGGAGGAAGACTTGTACAGAGTGAGAGACGCCCTGAACCAAAACGGCTACCGCAGCATTCTGCAGCGCCGTGCAATACTGTCTCTGGTATACATCTAATTGATCAGGGGTTCATCCTACAGCAAGATAATGACCCAAAACATAAGTCCAAGCTATGCCACAACTACCTCAGGGAAAAAAAAAAAGAGAAAAAGAACAAGACGGTAAGCTTGAAAACATGGAGTGGCCAGCACAGTCTCCAGACTTAAACCCCATCGAGCTGGTTTGGGATGAACTGGACAGAAGATTGAAATCAAAGCAACCTACAAGGGTCACACATTTATGGGAACTTCAGCAACAGATATCAAACAACATAACTCACCCCCAGAAATCTCTTATTTAAAAAAAGTACAAGTTTATTGACAGCAGATGAGTTCTACATGTCCTTGCATAACATTCTGACGCAGAAAACTGAAGCTGTGCTACTTACATGTTTTCTCCACAAATTCAGGTTTAGTGCTTGTTACAACACTCTACCACATAATTTTAATACCAAAGCATCTACAACAGTAGCAGAAAATAAACAAAACAATGCTCCTGCGAAATTTCAGAGCAATAATGTGCTAATGAAATTATACAGCAGCCCACAAACCCGAGATGATCAGTCATTTTCAGTGTGAGCGCCACTGCAGAATACTGCAAATCCATCTCCTGTTGAGACATCCAAATATGACAACAGGGCTGAGCAGTGTGAAATATTATGGGAAAACATTACTGTGGTTAGGTATGAAGGACAAAAATAAAAATAAGTGGACGTCCAACAGAAAAGCAGCAGTTTTACACAGTCCCATTTACCTGCCAGGAATTTTAATTTAGTAACAATCAGTGCATCAAAAATAAAAAGATAAACAAAAGAATTTTTAGTTTATACATTGCTCATCCTTACTTATGGATGCATCTTTAGTCATCCAAGGAAATATGAGTTACTCACTCCTGCTATAGTACTACAATGTGAGCTGAAAGACTACAAATACTTTAAATGCGTGTAACACCTGAGATTAGAGTAGAGATCAGTAGCGGTCATGATGTGGTCTCTGATGGGAGAAGTTTCCCTGATTGGAGCTTGGCCGCCCTGAATAAGACCCACTTCCATGACCCCAGTGTCGGTCTGCGTCTCGGTCTCGCTCTCTGTCTCGGTTTCTGTCGTGCCAATGTTGCTGTCCACGATCATCTCGTCTCCAACCGCGGTCTCCTCCCCACCCACGTCCTCTGTGACCACGGTCATGGTACCTTGATGATGACATAAAATTAAGAAACAAAAGGCAGTGATTGATAGACATCAGCTTAAGTTGTCCTTATAAACTACTAGGGTATCATGAGTCACAAGGTCGCGCTCACTGCGCGCTCCATTCTCTCATCACAATTATAAAATAGATTTCTCATTTACAAGAAGGTAAAATACCAGGAAACTCCTCCAGAAACTTCAGTGTTAATGCTGGGATTTCAGTTTTATGAAGGCAATTCACTTCTTACTGGGGCACATCGCCATGGCAACTTATTCTGCCAACCTAAGCTGCAGGCTATGCTCCAGATTAGATATTAACAGGTACAAAATTACCACCTATGGATTAACCAGTTCTCTGGAAAATGGCATCAACATTCCTGGAAGATCCATCTGACCTCTGTGGGCAGACTGCATTGGGCCCAAGATTTCTTAAGGGCATAAACATATTTTGAAATCCTGCCTTATTCCTTGATTTTTTTCCCCCTTGTTGCAATTTTCTGCAAATATTGGAGAATTTATTTACACAGTTACTAATGTGACCCCAACACAAGTCACCATTTATGAACCTTGCATCACATTTGCTCACAGACAAAGCTTACATCTGAATTACAAACAAAACTAAAACAAGCCTACACACACACACACACACTACATTAATTTAATTACATATTAATTGTAATCCATCAGTTTCTCTCTTAGTGACAGCAGACTTATTATTTACGCAGTCCTCATTTTCATCAGCTTTCACTCGTGGCTCCTGGAGGAGCAGCAGTTTAAACAGATATGTCCAGACCTGCCTCTCCTTAGCCACCTTCTCCAGCCCTTGTGGCGTGACACGAGGTGTTCCAAGCCAGCTGAGAGACAAAGTCTTGAAATGACTTGTCCTGGGTCAACCCTGGAAACACCTCTCTGGAGGACGTTCTCCACACACCTCACCAAGGAGGGAAACTAGTCAGATGGTTGAACCACCTCAACTGGCTCCTGTTGATGTGTGGAGGCAGCGCCTCTATTCTGAGCATCACCTGAATGACCAAGCGTTCATCCATTCTCTTAGGATGGAGGAAGCTCTTTTCCACCACTCTCCAAATTGCCACCTTATCATGCTAACTTCTCTCAATCGTTAGCATGATGATAAAGTGAAATCAAAATGAATAAGGAGCCCTACCTGTAATCCCTGCCCCTCTGGTTTCCTCCCCCACGAGCCCTCCAGTCCTCCACGATGGGCGGACGGTCTGCAGGACGGTTTAGGTACTCCTGGTACTCCTGATCCTCCGAGGAGAACCTGTGTGCGAACATCTCCTCGTAGTTCTGCTGGGTTTCCGCAGTTTCGGTCATTCTGTGAGCACACAAGTTATTGAAATACTTAACATTACAGAAACGCTGCTATTGTGGCGTCGTGTTTATGTTCCCTCTTGCTAAACCCCGTGTCAAATTTCCCAATAAGAAAACCTTTCTGGACAGTAATAGAAGTTTAAACATATAAACAACGAGAAATAAACTTAGATTAAAAAACAGTTACATCTCTGGCTTTGAAAACATACCTTTATGTGACAAGTACGTCGTTAGCTTTAGCGACACTTTTCAGCTCTGAAATTCCAGTGTCGTACGTCGCTGAAATCCTTCCCCCCCGGAACAAACGTCTACAAATTTTAACAGTTCTGGGAGCGCGCGCACCTGCCAGAGATTAATGAATGTTACCTGGCAGTTAGGGGATGGCAGAAAATAGACCAACAATCATTATGAAAAGATTCAAAAGCTATTAATTGACACAATTAGATGTTAATAAGTGGCGTACAGTTATTCCGTAAGTTTGCTGGAACAGTTATTCCGCTTAATTTGGGAGAAAGGGCCAACTGGTGGAAGACAGCACAGTGAATGGAAACATGTAAGTGGATTAATTTAAAAGCAGTCGGATTTAACTGAAAATATTTTTTGTTTAAGACAAAAAACAAAACAAAAACAAAAAAACCCCCAAAACCTAAAACCCCAGTTTGGCCTGAAAGTCCATCTAAAACCGCAGACACCACCACAGATATGACAGGTTTTGGAAACAGTGGGTGGGTGGGTGAAAGGAGAAAGCAGGTGGAAGCCACCCCGTGTCGCTGCTGCTGCCGTTGATATGATATGAAACAGCCCCGTTGTGGAGGAAGAAGCTCAGTGCAGAGCAGCGAAATGCAAACATTAACTTAACTCACCAGCGCCGATTTCTTTGAAGGCGGCGAGGGAGAAGCCACGCCAAGGTGGGATTCACACCCGCCCATGTGAACAGGAAAAACAAAGGAGGAGAGGAGGAAAAAAACTTCCTGAATTGAACGCTTCTGTGAGACTGAGCTTGACAGCCCGGTGAGTCGAGTTTGCGAAGAAGTGCTCGCTCTCTCTCTCTCTCGCTCTCTCATATCTCAGCTGTCTCTCAGCGGCAAGAGGACTTGTTCGGAGCTGGCACACGGGGTTATGAACTCTTTGGACCGCTAATCATCTACGGACTGCGCTTTTGAAACATTATTTTTTTTTCCACTCAACCCAGCCAATACATAACCTTCACATTAAAGCAAAAAAAAAAAAGGAGTTGTTCCTCAAGTCCGCGGCAATGGGGTGAGTAATCCAGAAAGCGCTGCCCTTCAGAGCGCCTCTCATGACACCTGCGCTGACTAAAAATGTGTTTGTGCGGCGAAAAGACGGCAAATATGCCCCCAGAGCTGTCCGTTTCACCTGTCAGACCTCAAATACATTTAATTCTAAATATCGCTGCTCTCAAGCGCCAGGCTGTGAGAAGACCACCTCTGTTTTATTGCCAGATTCTGTTGCAATGTGGGGAGATTAATGAGGTGACTCTTGGTGGACTGTCAGTGAGACTATTCAGATGTTATGCGCGTGTGTGAGTGTATGTATGTATGTGTGTGTGTGTGTGTGTGTGTGTGTGTGTGTGGTGGGGGGGAGCTTGATGCCGGATTTATAATTATGGATTTATGTTTTATTTATGAGCAGAATTTCAAAAGGATTCGTTCTAGAGTGCTCCGCTTCTTCCTTTTCTTCAAAATAGGAATGTGGTTTGGAGAGGGTTCTGATATAGACGTGTCAGAGTCAACACTGCCCACTAATGAGGAGAGCTGGTGGTACTTGTGGGAGTGTGTATTTGTACGTATGTCTGTTGTCCACAGTACTGGAGGTAGTGGCGTGTACTCCCACAGTAGTTTTACATGGTGCCGTACAGTATTTTGCCTCCATACTGTGGTGTGAATGTTGATTCTGTGGCTCACTGCCACAGTTATGCAATCACCATCTCCCTCTTTCTTCACATCTACATATATTCCCGTCTTTGCTTTCCAAGCAGCTGGATTGTATTTAATTTCACGCACAAGAAAAGGGAAAACTTTTCAGACCTAAACCTCATTCTAGATCATTTATTTATTATTTATTTTAGGAATTCTTTCACTTGTAACAGACACAAGTTGGATTTATGGAAACTATGATGTGAGGCGTGAATCACTAGCTGCATAAATGTTCAATTATGTAATGAGTACCACCCCATACCAAAGTGCTTGCTTTTCCTCAGTATTTTAATGCGTAAGAAACCAGTTTAACAGTCCTGACTTCCCTTCGCCAGTTTGGTGTACTCACCCAGCCGGTTTCAAAGGACTTGGCTGCGTTGTGTCATGAAACTGGCCCTTGCAGCGGACCCGTGACAAGCATGGCAGCCAGGCCAAAGCAGGAGTTCCCACCTACTCACAGGCACAGAAAAAGTTCCCTTTTTTCTTTTCTACTTTCACTAACCAGTGGAAGTAGAAAGTAACCAGTGGTGTCACTTGTCAGCTAAATACCTTTTAAGAAGAAGGAAACAAATGGCTCCTATGAAATTTCATCCCACAGGACTTCCTTGAAACTACATTGGTGGCTTTTGTCATTCCAGTTAGTTTCGGGGTAATCAAATGTTGCTTGTATGGGGGAAAAAAAAAATCTTCAAATTCTTCGCAATACATGAGCAGCAGTGAAAAATCCAAACTATGGAAGGCTGATAAATAGAAATCTCCTACACTTCTGATTCAGTATTGTTGCTTTGATGCGTTTGAAGCAGCTATTACAGCAGTGATTGAATCAGCATGTTGTGAATGTGTTAGATTGTCTGACCAGGAGTCCAAATGATAACAAATGAAAATTACTCTCATAGAAGACAGAAAATGTCTAATAATAATAATAGTAATAGCGACTCAAATGTGAGAACTAAACTTAGGGACTTCCGTCTGCCGCTGAGGGTGCTTTAAAAAGTACTCCTGCACCATTGAGAGCATCCTGACGGGAAACATCTGCACCTGGTTTGGGAACAGCACCAAGGAGGACAGACGAGATCTGCAAAGAGTGGTGCGCTCGGCTGACGCATCATTCGATCAGAGCGTCCTGACCTGCTGTCAGTCTACACCAAGTGGTGCAAGACCAAAGCCTGGAAGATTATGATGGACCTCTCCCATCCCAACAATGGACCCTTCTCACTGTTGAGGTCTGGGAGGCGCTTCTGCTCCCTTAAGGCCAAAACAGAGAGAATGAGGAGGAGCTTCTTCCCCCAAGGCTATTTGGGCCCTGAACCGGGTGTAGGACAAGACTCTCATACATCACATCACTGCACACACTTTGTTTATTTGCACACTTCTTATAATTTCTTTCTTAAATCGTTACTTGCACATTCTGTAAATTTGGTCGTAATCTGTAAATTCTTACTGTCATTTAATGGTCAGGCATTGCACAGCAATAAGCATTTCACCACATGTCGTACTGTGTATGGTTGTGTGTGTGTGCGACAAATAGAATTTGAATTTGAAACCAGAAACTGCCTCCTTAAGAAATAACTTAATGAATGTTGCTCATTACGTTTATGCAAGTGGATTTGTTCACTGAGATCACTGATGAATCTGCAGTTTTTTGTGTCTTGTTTTACACAAACGCACAAGAAAACAAGGCCCATTACGTCGTAAACCTTGAAGTAACTGGACCAAATTAAAGAAAGGGAAGGGGAATTTTTTGTTTGTTTGTTTGCTTTCCAATAATTAGCAGATGTGTTGCTAATTCTGGAGTGTATATATTATGGCCTGAGCACACCTGCTAATGATACAATGTGTTTCGCACTAAGCAGCAAATCAAAAGATAAGAATGAGTCTGTGTGTTTGGTGGAGGAAGCTGTAGATCATTTGTGTGTGCATGCGTTGTATTTAGGTGCCTTTTGTCCCTGAAGCTCCTGCCTCCTAAATGGAGTTATAGATTAACTATAAGTCAGACAACACACACATTAACACCTGCGATATCTATCTTTACGTGCCCCTTTATTACCATAGTTCTTTGAGCAAATCATCTATCGGTACCCTCTTGACCTTGAGATAGTTTTTATTGTTCATGCATTTCCACATGATTTATTGAGTGTATATACTGTTACATATGGGTCCAAATTGTAGCATTGTATCTGTGAAGCATGTCTTAAAAAAAGAATAAATCAAGCCTATGTAATTAAAGACTGGTGAATTGGAGAGGGAGAGGAAACTCACGGTAGCACTGGGAAAGAAGGCGATGATAATTCTGTTTCTAAGTACAGTTTTGCAGCTTAAGGGCTGCATCTCTGGAATTATTCCAACATAAAGCTTAGATTGCCTGAAAGCCCCTACTGAATAGGCAGCCACACAGACAGCAATGCAATCAGCATATTGCTATTTAAAGTAAGCCATCCTGGGAGCTCGCCTAACATAGGGATAGATGATAATCTCCTGGCTGGTCAGAGAATGGCATATAAAGGTTTAACACTCATTGATTAGGCTCTGTGACATGTGACGTGGCAGTGGGTCTTTTGGCTGCCCTGACAGGAGAGTGGACTGTAAGCTTAATCTGAGGCTATGTTCTCCATCTGTGTCCGAAGGCTGGAGGGGATGGCAGTAGAGGTGCAGTCGGGGAATAGGAGCAGGTCTTACTGTTAAAGACTCATGTGTAAATGAAAGGGGACAGGCTGATGGCGGATTGGACGTCTCCTCACCAGATGGTTGAAGCCTAGGAGGCCATCTGCTGCCATGCTGTGCTTCTGTGGAGACTTCCTCACTTCCTTTTCCTTGGAGCGCTCGCATTACGTTGGGCTCCGTGTCCTGCCGCCTCAGTGTGGTGGAGGGAGACCTGCTGTGGTGGCTTGTTTGATTCTGGCCTGCTGCCTGTGTTGCATGGGACACTCAATGATGCCAGACCTGGCATTGATTATGAAGGTCATTGGTAAAATGAATAAAACAAAGTTTACCACAGTCTCTCTTAAGACTGAATGTCTTCTACAAAATGGAAGTATCCCGCAGTGTAGCAATATGTAAAGATCATTTTACAATTTTTCCAGCTGTTTTCCGATTTCACTGCATAATGAAATAGTCAGAAAACTTTTTTTTTGTATTAACTGCTGTTAACTTTACCCTTCAGTCCTGTGAAAATTCTTCAGAGGTCAACGTCTTTCCCGTTGAACTACCGAAATGATGTTTGTCCAACTAACTAAATCTCCAACTCCCAAATCTTTAATTAAATCAATAGCATGAACAGCAAATGAGAGCTAGCCAAATATTTTATAATACCAAATGCAGTTAAACATAAGAAACAACCTGATTACTAATGGTTTAATGTTTAGGCCCTCGGAGTTTGATTATGATTTATGGAAGCAATGGGACAAAATATGAACAACAGTGTTTTGTCTTGACATCATCAATCGTCAATAGCCTGGAGCCAAATATAAATACTTCTTTTCAATATGTAGGTGGATTAAACTGATTTCCCTGACAAAGGTGGACCGCGTATTAAATCTAGAGAGCTAATTAACTGATTTTAATGCTAGTAAACAAATCCAGTAACATAACGGCAGCATTTACTTCTCTTCAGTTGCACAAATATCTTGATGTATGTTTGGATAATTGCCTCGCGAAGCATCAAACGTCGGATGCTTAATTGTGGATATGAGTTACAGTAGGCACGGGAGTCAAATATGTCTCATGTATATCTAATTTTTACTACAGCCTTAAAGAGATTGGAAATTCTGGTAACAGTGGAATTTAATTTTTATTTATTTATTTATTTTTTAGTAAAATAGAAATGATTGAAATTAGTCAGTTTATGAGCAGTAGTGTTGAATTTGGGCTTATTTTGCCCTTCCCTCCTAACAGTTGGTTCTTTCTGCTCTGGATAGTGTAGTGCAGAAGAGATGCCATAAAATAACCTTTAACAGCGACTTAATGTGAGTTGTTTTAAGTTGAGACACTATGCTCCTGTTTTGTAAATGTCAATAGAAAGAAAGCAAAAGCATAATATAGAGCTGTAGTTCTCTGCTAACTATTAAATCCATTATTTGCCTCACTCAGCAGGGACCTTGAAGTCTGTTATTGCATATACTGTATGCAATAACATACAGTGGCCTCCTTTGACCTGTTGACATCATTAGTTGAGTAGTGTGTTTATTGCAGGGAAAGCCCAGGTGGTTTAGTAGTAATGAACCCAGAGAGAATCACCTCTGCTGCCTACTTTGCTCATTCACACAGACACCACGCCATTCTCGCTAATAAGGCGGCGCCGCTCTCCATCAGGAGTCGCAGATAAAATATAGCATGTAGCCTCAGCTGTGCTCAACTTGCTTGCAAAAAAAACAAAAACAAAAAAAACGGGATAATGAGAATCCAAGTTGATGATTTCTGGTGTTTTAAATTAATCCACTAGTTTCTAATTTTCCGTATATTCACGTTGCCACATTTGAACAGTACACCTTGTGACATAGATTCGGTTTTTCCATCTGGGAAAAGATGTTCTTTTGTTACTGTGCTCCACTCTAAAGCCACTTGTAATGTGGTGTGCTACTGTCAGCACCAGCAGAGAAAGTGAGGAAGGATAAGTGCTCCAAGTGAGTGTTTCTGCAACTTCACTGTGGATATTTGACAAGTGAATAATGCCTCATTTGTCACTAAAGTTCTTCCAGCAGCCCGGAAATCTGCATATACATATATATTTTTTTTTTCCAGGCCACATAGGGACAAGGACAGCACTTTATACATACTCTGAGTGATATAATGAGCTTAAGTAACTGGGGTAGCCTGCTGATTGTCCTGCTTTAGTGCACGTTTCATCAAGAAAACTTTCACTGTGGTGAAACTGTCTCTGAAGGGATAAAAAAATAAATTAAATAATCGAGTAAAGGACCAAAAAAAACAGAGTTTGGGAGTTTATAATGTTGGATTTTTCTTTTTGTTAGTGAGATAGCTGCACAGTTTGTGTCCTCATCAGGCAGCTGATAGTAATGTGGTCCAGTCTCTAGAGGATTCAAGGGGAAGGAAACACGAAGTCTCACTGGCAAAGAGACTAAAGAGGTTATCTTATATTATAGGTTGCCATTGTCACACATATTGTTGTGCCTCTGGGATTGCACCCATGTATAAGTGACTACTTTATTCATCTCTTGCACATTTAATGCCCCAGACATGGCGCAAACCCAGATAGTGTGTGGCGATACCATCTCTCTAACCTATTTGGTGAGCGATCTGACACCTTTGTAACAGTACTGCAGGCTAGAAAGAAATTACACCGATCTTTCTAAAAAGTCTGGCCTTTCTGTCGCAAGTGATCAACTTTTCTCTCTTTAAGACGACTAAAATGACCCAAATATATTTTTACATAACCACTTTGGCTCCACATTTAATTTTCAAACACCTTGTGAGGTTAAAGTGTCACACGGGTTTACTGCAGTCATACGAGCTTCCTTGTGTTTAGTGAGACGCATTAACTTTCTGTAGGGATGTAAAGAATGCGGTTCGCATATCTGAAGCTGCTGACGCTGCAGATTTCTGTTAAACCAGCTTCAAAGCCTGTTTGAGTGACGTTAAATGCTTTAGTGTTTAACCTCAGATTTCCAAATCCTCTATGAGACCCGAGAGCTCGATGAACGTGATGGATGAGCAAAGTTTGTCTGGGGGTGGGGTAAGCCCGGTGTGGATTCCTATACTCAGGAATCTGGACAAAGCTGTTTGTCTTTGTTGCTGAAAGAAAAACAGGCCTGATCTGCACAGATGTAGCAGCACACAAGTGCAACGTGACTCCAAGCGCTTGCATTAAAATCGCCATTCCAGGCTCCTATTCACAGATAGAAGCTGTCTGCTGTTTATTCACACTTCCTCTCAGAACACGGTGTCATCCTGTACCATCTTAAAATGTCTTCTTTAAGCTGCATGATAATCCTTCTTAGCTGTTTATGGTGTTAGACTAATCGCTACCTACCTGAGTTATCATAACTTTTTGTGAGTCATTACTCTAAAGGCAAGTATTTTTTTGTTTTTTTTATATATGTGTGGTACTCTGAGTAGATGGATCTGTCTGTCGGCTCACTTTAAATCTATTTGCTGGTACACAACAGGCACGATTGCTGCATTATCAGTGTGTACAGTCCTGAGGTGCGTGTGTAGGTGCATGTAAGCATAGACAGTGCAGTCTAACTCAGACCTGCTCCCCCCACATAGAAACACACACACACACCTGTAAATTATTCAAAGCACCAGATGGGGACAGAGAACGCCTGACAGGCAGCATGACAAAGTATTCAGCGGTCGTAGTGTCCCAAACGTTGTCGTTTTTTTTTTTTCTCTCTCTAATTTCTCTTTTTTTTTAATATCTAGTAAAATCAATCAACCTAATGCTTTTTATCTGAGAAAAGCAGATCAGTCAAATCCATTAAACAGTTGTGTGAGTGCATCCATGTGTTCAGCAGCGGCCTTTCACTCCTCCTTCCCTTGCCAGTGTGAGCTGGCTTGAGACGCCGGCACTGCAAAGGTCAGCGCGTGTGGCTATGTAAAGCGACAACAGTGATCTGTATAATGGGTTTTGTTGTTCCCAAAGCAGATGAAGACAGAGATTAGGCTTAAAGGGGACAGTGAATTTATTAGGCTTTCATTTTCTGTGAGAACCATAATCCCAATGGAAGTAAAAGCTTTATTAGCTCATGAATATGTGCTGCCTGCCAGCTTGTCTGTCTGACATTATTGTCAGCGGCAACTCATAACAGTGAATTGAAGTATTTCTGTACCGAAGGTCCACGAGACATGTCACTTTGCCCGTTGCAGTGAAGCTTTGCAACAATAAAGGGACCATCTGTACCCTGTTAATGAAGCATGTGTACGCTTCTCAGCATAAAAAAGTTCTTTGTTCAGATTTTTACATTTTTAAAAATAAATATACTCTCAGATGATTCTGATTTTGATTCATTTTCCCAAGGACATCCCCGTGCTTAAAATGTGCAAAATAGATTTGTTGGCATCACGTTGCAGCAGCTGCACCAGTGTATCGAGCTCGGCACCTTTTATATATGTTTCAGGCATTTTGTAGAAGGAAGATACCAGCCCAAGAAAATAAGTGTAGTAAAAAGGGTTATAACACAGAAAATGGTGCAGTGGAAACAATTGTGTGGTTCTGTTGCTGTGATGGTTCAATCCCCAGCTGCTCCAGTTTGGTTTGGGCAAGATATGAACATAAAGTTTCCCCCGATAAGATTGTAAATGCTAGACAAAGTCCTTGTTTGAATGAACGCGTGATTTGGTGAATGCAACTTGTAATAAAAAGTGCTTTGTGTATAAAAGTGCCATAAAAGTCCAAGTCCAAGTGATAAGATTTTGTGGAGGCAGATAAGTGATATGTAAACAATGTTTTAGAAGCATATTTGGGATTTTACAGAGAATAAAATCATCATTAAATCATCACTAATTATCAGAGGACAGAATGATGCTTATAGTAAGGAAATGGAAACTGTGCCGTTTTGATATATTTTTAAAAACTGGCCACGACTGCGTTTGGGTGAGCTAATGCCAGTGCTTGTTCGCTACTGGTTGACTGGATTCAACTCCTCGTGAGAGGAGAGGCTAATTTAAGTAGCAAATAGCAAGATATAAAGTCTACTAACCAGAAAAACTCAACAGCTGACTTTTTGTTGTCTTTTACTACCTGATACTGATTAAGAGAAATCCACCTGTGACCCACGAAGCCTCAACACGACTTAAACGGGTGTGTTTTTAAAAATAAATTCACCCTGTGCAGCGGTCACGGACAGGTGACGGCTTGAAGAGAGACGTCTCAGCTGTAAAGCTCAGTATTTTAACCTGGGATTCTGTGGGGCTGGAGCGGCTTTAACAGATCATCCTTGAGGGCTGTTCACACGTCACTGTTTTCAGCATCCAAATTTCTGACTCAAAAGGGCTCTTTTGATATCGTTGCAGACGTTAGAGTTCAGCGTTTTGTGCATTTTAGCCAGGTCTTGGCTTTAGATGGAGAAGTGAAGGTGAAATCTAAAATGAAAGACTAGAATCTACAGTATGGGCTTGTATAAATGTGTGAGTCCAACACAACTATGCACCGCAACACAATACATCTAGCTTATGTACCAGCAAACATTTTGTTCTCACTGTTTTCCAGGAACGTGGGAACGAACTGCACTGCGCTGTGCTGTGCTTGTACTGTGGCTCACTACTCAAGGCATCAATATGCTTCCACTGAAGTGCTCTTCAGATGGCTGAACAGCATGTGAAAGCCCACTTACTCCCCGATGTCAGCACTGAGGGGGGGCTGCAGCTAACATTTTCTTTATTTTCCTAAAGCGACAGTCACAAGAACACCCATTTCATACAACCGATGATCAGCTGTAGATTTGTTTTTGTTTGTTCCCAGAGGCTTTTTCCCCCTTCTTGACACAATTACTTATGTCACTTTCTGTGTCTATAACCACGTGCAATGTGTTTGATGCCTTTGAGGAAGGCTTGTTCGGGAGTGTGTTGTGCATGTTTTCAGCGTTCGTTGCATTTCACTCCTCTGTGAAGGCACACTTTTCACAATGCCTTGTGGGGCATTTTTAAGCACTTTTGGTGTCAGATGTGGTCGGAGGGCCCTTGGAATTAAAGAAAGAATGACAAAATGATCAGTATGTGCTCAGAACAAGTTACTAAAATATATTGCAAAACAGTCAGAATAGCGAAGCAGTGACAACAGTCGATTATTCGTACCAAACAGTGGCATCTTTCTAATCTGTATTCTGTCTCTGAAAGTCCTTTTTACTTCACATTTTGATTCTTCGAATCCGTCTCCCCACATTCTTCATCTGTATCCATTATTAAGTTCTTCAGGTGTCCTATGATCCCTCTCATCTCAGCCACTCCACTTAATTATTCCTCACTCTTGGAACGTTATAGAGGAGCATTTCAACCACCTGCACTCGCCTTTTGAAATGAGAACCTCCAGTGGAAATTTTAACCCTCCTGAGTCCAGTCCTTTTGAAAGCACTATCATTAAAGAGAAGGCAGACCGTGTTTTTGTTGTTGTTGTTGTTGGATTTTTTTTTTTTGTGTGTGTGTGTTTTTTTGCTTCCAGCAGCGGAGCTCTTTCAGTCCTACAATCCTTGCATAGCTGCCACGAAACACTAAAAATGGATGGTCTGCTTTCAGATGGGGTTGTTTGTTTGTTTGTTTGGTTATTTATTTCTTTTAACCACAAGCTTTGAAAATGTGTAGCAGTGTAGTAGATACAGATGTGTTCTTTTTACTGAACCCAGCTATCACAATGGCTTGAAAAAGACCATTCATGTGGCCTCCTTTAACTCTTGACTTCATGAAGAATGTGGCTTTCCTTATTAGAAAAAATAAGTGAAGTGCTAATTTTCTCACATAAGTTGCATACTTGTTTCCTGGTGCTACACAAGTTCACAAGTTGTACACAGTATGTACACTACAGTAAACTGTTCCCGTTAATTTAATTGATTTACAGAGTCATGTCTATTTTAATGCAGTGCCACCTGAAGATCGCTGTGTTGGTTTTTCTCTGTATTCTTTAAATCAGGGAGTGTCAAACATACGGCCTGGGGCCCAGAATTGGCCCGCCAAAGAGTCCAATCTGGCCCACAGGACGGCTTTGGAAAATATGAAAAAGGGCATACATTTTGGACTCTTAACTGGCTTTTAATTTTTTTTACATTTTTACAGCCTTTTCGACTGATTAAAAAGCTCCAGATTATTAATAGTAAACCAAAAAATTAAGCAATACATGAACATTTAAATGACCATTTCTGATTTTTCACAATCTACAAATAGAAGTTACTGTATATCTTCCTTTAGTAGCCCGGGCGCTTATTAAAAAAATTATCCAGCCGGCCCGACGTTTAAAAGAGACCGGCGGTTGTTGGAGACCGGCTCTTATTCCCTTCTCAGACGGAATTGTCACGGAAGTGAGAGGGAAAGAGGACCCAGGCGCGGTTTTTAGACTGAGGTGAAAAGACAGTGTGTTTACTTACAGTGCTCCAAAACGTATTCCAGCAGTTCACAAATAATGCAGTTCCCAATTGTGCTCCTCCTTTGCTCCTGAGTGTCTCCTTGTCTGTGGTAGCCCAGTGCACGAGTGGTGCTCCCCGAAACTTCTCTCCGCCCGACTCTCCAGGAGAGGAAGTAAAAGAGCAGAAAATCACAGTTAGCAGGTTCGCTAGCCGACAGTTCCAGTTCAGTGTAATAATCCCACTTTGATGGTCGC
>VURO01037540.1:0-13698 GCA_015108175.1 Pelvicachromis taeniatus
ACTATCTCTACTTTTAAGATCAGGCTTCAAACTTTCCTTTTTGCTAAAGCATATAGTTAGGGCTGTATCAGGTGACCCTGAATCCTCCCTTAGTTATGCTGCAATAGTTTCAGACTGCTGGGGGATTCCCATGATGCATTGAGTTTTTCCTTTTCAGTCACCTTTCTCATTCACCATGTGTTAATAGATCTTCCTGCATTCAGTCATACTTGTTATTAATCTTTGGCTCTCTTCCACAGCATGTCTTTATCCTGTCTTCCTTCTTTCACCCCAGATGGCCCCGCCCCTCCCTGAGCCTGGTTCTGCCGGAGGTTTCTTCCTGTTAAAAGGGAGTTTTTCCTTCCCACTGTCGCCAAAGTGCTTGCTCATGGGGGGGTCATATGATTGTTGAGTTTTTCCCTGTATGTATTATTGTAGGGTCTACCTTGCAGTGTAAGGTGACTGTTGTTGTGATTTGGAGCTGTGTAAATAAAATTGAATTGAACTGTACGCTCATTCACAGGTAGTCGTATTAGACTTGGTTTAGAGCTGGTGTTGGACTGACGAGAGGCTGGACTCGGTTTGGAAACAGTAGTGTTAGACTTTAACTGGTGTCGCAGCACACGCTGGTTAATCCAGGCCCAACCCTGAGCCTGGATCAGTCTGAAGCCACAAACTCAGTGATCAGGAGATTCATCAATAACGAAACTGTCGTTCTGCAAACTTACAGCCCAGTAACAGGCGGAGACTTCCTGCTGGTTCCAGTCAGACATCAGCGGGAGGCCATCACAGCCAATGAGCAGCCGGCGCTGTGTCATTATGGGATATCACCATGGGAACGGCATGGGGGGAGGGTCTATTTCAGCTCTCTCTCACACACACACACACACACACGATGAAGGCTCATATTTGTGTCTCACCATGACGGAGGACGTCGTGACGCTCCTCGTGTCGTCCTCCTCGTTCTGCCAAACAACAACACAAAGTTATCGCCACGGTCATCCTCACATGCTCGAATTAATTCAAACATTCCTGACCATTACAGTACACAATAGTTCCACCACTTTGAAATATTTTAAAACTTTATAAACTTGTTAAGGACCCATTTGTCTCCTGTGAAACACTCAGTGTCTGAGCACAGTGTGAACATCAGAGCGATGCTGCAGGAGGACGAGTCTTCTGAACCGTGGACACGCCGTCCAAACACCCATTGGTTTTTTTCTTGTAGAGGTTTTTTCCTCACATGGTTTTTACATGTTTCTGAGTGTCATAAAATATTAAAGTTGTTTTTTCAAATTAAAATATTACCTTTTTCTAATATGACATAAATTTGTTTAGTTTGTAAATAAAATATACCGCAACATTTTTTCCCAAAGCTGAATGATTTTTTATTCTTGTTTGGAAGCGGAGTAATGAATCGCAATCTGCGTTCACAGGACATGCATTAATAATGATCTCTGGGATCATTTCTAACGTCAGTGTTTGCTGTGTGAACATCATGTAAGACTCCAGCAGACTGACAGTGACGCTCCCTGAAGGAGCGCGAAGGGCAAAAATCTAACGAATCCATTAAATCCCTAAAAAGACGGTTACGGCTCTCAAAGGCTCCATAAAACACACTTCAGAGGACTCTGAGAGGATGAGGCGGCTTTCATCTCTCCACCTGACATCTTTATTTACAGTCTGTGGTGAGCGTGGCAGATTGGAGGGGTCTCCTCTCGGCGTGTTAACGAGCGCCGTTCGTTGATTCTTTCATTTCCTCCGTGAATAAATCCCTTTCATGTTCGCTGTTTCAGTCATTGTCTCGCTCTCAGTCCTCTTCACTTCTGCAGTCGCTCTTTGTGTGATTTCTCCCATCAGGAGAAAGTAAAAGTACAGTCGACTCCCCAGTTCCCCGATAACGCTTATTGTTAGGACAGAAACCGAGTCGAGGAGTAAAAACCCATCAAGCCTACGAACCATTGTCTGTGACGTCTGGAAACGTTGATTTCGTTGCAGCTCCTTAAATGTTGTACTTTGCTGTGTTAGCCTGTATTTCCCCGCTGCAGCTCCAGGCTGGGCTTCGGCTATCGGCGAGCTCTTTTAGTTTACAAACATCGGTAAACTTTAGTGGGCATGTTTTCAGCTCCTGCAGCACGTGTGGCGCATCCAGCTGTCACTACAAGACGCTTTCAGGTGATGACGAAAGCTGACGGCATTAGAATGGCTTCTAACCTTGGTTTATACTGGTGTTATACTGGTGTGATACTGGTGTTATACTTGTGTTATACTGGTGTTTATACTGGTGTTACACTGGTGTTTTACTGGTGTTTATACTGGTGTTAATACTGGTGTTACACTGGTGTTTATACTGGTGTTATACTGGTGTTCTAGTGGTGTTAATACTGGAGTTACACTGGTGTTATACTGGTGTTTATACTGGTGTTTATACTTGTGTTATACCGGTGTTTATACTGGTGTTCTACTGGTGTTAATACTGGTGTTAATACTTGTGTTTATACTGGTGTTTATACTTGTGATATACTGGTGTTAAAAATGACCGTACATAAAATAATGAAAGGCTAAAATATATGAAACAGTGTGAACTGCTTCAACTCTGCATGCTGAAGGTAAACGAAGGCAAAGCAGACTCTTTTGTTGAACTGGTTTGGATTCAAAAATGGCTGCTTTTGTTCCAAAGCGCTGTTTAGACGTAGCTGCTCACGCAACCGCGGGACGTGCTCGTTGACATCTGTAACGGCCCCTCGGTCCAGGTCAGTACCGATTGGCCGATCTGTTGAACTTGATCTGCTGCTTTTGCTAACTAATAATTGTCACCTAACAGCATTTTAACCCAAACCATAATCTCTGCCTAAACAAAACCAGAGCCTGAGTGGGATGAACTGGACTGGATATGATTTGATTCTTAGTTTTCCAGATGTAGTTCTGAACTTGATGCATCCTTGCATTAGATGTATTTTAAATGGGATTACATCTGGCTTTAGACTTGCGTTGGACTAACAACTTGGGTTTGACCAGTTTTGAGACTGGGATTGGACTTGGGTTATGGACTGGTTTGAGCTGATTTAGTGGCTAGATGGTTGCAAACTGCAGGAACCTGGCTGAGAAACTTTTGATTTCCATCTTCAGGATCAAAAGATGATGAAAGATTTTTCACACACGCTGTTTCAGACATGTTAGTTTAGTCTGGCGGCATCGACCTGCTTGGCCTCGTTTTGTGCTGCTGTTACCAGCAGGTATCCTTGGCCCCTTATTCAGGGTTTTGTCTCAGTGTTGGAAACAAACAGAAGTGCATTGTGTGCACAGAGCAACTTCCCTGTGGTGTCAGGGTTGGATGTGTTGTAATAACCTGGTGAGACTAGGTGAGATCATAGATTATCAAACTACATCTAATTAAAATATGGAACCATCTGGGCAGAATTACACGCCGCCGCTGCAAAGGCTGGAGATGCTTGTGCCGTCATCCTGTCAAGAGAAGAAATCTGGAGAGTGACCTTTCCCCCTCCCTCATCATCCTCACCCTCCGCCGCTCCCATCCTGAAGCCTTCTCCTCCACCAGAAGCAACAAGATAATTAAATCAAGTCACTCGGTGTCGAGGAGACATGAATGAGGGCCTGTTAGCCAGTGGTTAGCATAACAAAAGCCTTCCTCAGCCACTTCCACTGCTCCGTCTATTCATGCTGTCAAAACACGGCCGGCTGGTTTTCCTCCTTCTCCTCAGATCCCCTGACAGCGGCCGAGGCGGGAGGAAAGACTCCCACCTCTCATCGTTATTCAGGAGTGGCCTCTTTGTATGCCGATTGCCCGTCCTAATTGGTGGCATTTACAAGCCGCTCCATCAAACCAGAGAGCAGCGAAATCCTGCCGAGTGGACAAGCGCTTAAAAAAGGCAAGTGAGGAGGAGGAGGAGGTGAAGGCTGAGGAGGAAGGAGCAGACCCTCCGTTACAAGAGAGAAATTAACTTTGTCTGCTGAATTTTATGGTTGAATTGCCTTCTAAAGTCTGAGTTAAAAATCTCTTTTGTCTTAATTTTTGTCACTTCTGTAGGCTGACTTCAGCAAAAAACATAAGATCAAGACAAATAAAGAAGTAGAAGATTAAAATCACCCAAATAATCCCAGAGTATTCACAAAGTGTTTGACCAGGAGCCTCCAAAGACCCCCACTCACATGGATTATGACCAGTGATCTGACACAGAGTTAAGGTTAAAGTCACTGTCATTTAAAAAAGGAACAAAGGCTGCAGAGATAAAAACAAAAAGATTTTATACACAGAAAATAAATATGACAAACCAGGAGAATTTCAATAATTAAAACATTACCCATTAAAACGAAGACGACTGGAAAAATAGCCACGATTAGGAAAAAAGAAAAACTACAGACTGCATCAAAATCAAAGTTTTATATTAAATACATTTTATAAAGAAAACAAGCTTTTATCTAGTGAAGCCCGTCTGTCAGAACCGGGGCTGACCATCAGGGGGCGCTACAGTTATATCAGGGTCTCCGGCTGACGGAGCAACACTTTCTCCTAATGTAAGCCAAGGCTAGTTTGTCCAAAGCGCTCGGTGACATTACAGACCGACAAACTTTAAGTCATCGAGTGTTGAAGGTTTATTATAATAAGATCATTAAAGACAAACATTTTTGGAATAATTAAAGGACAAACATGAACTCAAATCACTGATCAAAGCTGACTTCTCTCAGGCCCAGTGATACATGATGAGAGTAAAACTGCAATGAGATCATGGCTGCAGCCATCATTGATTCATTATGAGGAGGTGGCAGGACGCCGTGGGGGCGGGGCTTCTCCTATAATTACAGCCCCGCAACCCGGCTCGGTGTGTCTGTGGAAATTAAACGCGCCTAAACAGTCCGGTGAGACGGATAGAAGCGTATTAAAGCCTCTGATGAAGTGCGCTCCGCTGATGCATAACTGAGCTTTATTACTTGAAGTGCTCCTGACTCCGTAATCCCAGCTCTCGGTGAAGCTGCTGTAACTCCAGGTGAAGCGTCTTCAGCCTCACTCACTTTATATTACCTGTTAAATCCAGGTGTGGCTGCATCGACAGACTTCATGTTAATATCTGAGCAGACTGTGAAACTGAGACCTGATGATCCCGGCCTCCAGCAGTCTGCTGACTCGGGACGACTAACATGAGCGTGTCGAGTCCACTGATCCAAACGTCTCCACATCTGTGGTTTCCTGTCCTGTCATCGTTTTACTCATTTTATTCAGTGAATCAGCTTTGTGCAGTACAGAGGAGCTCCAGCTCGTCCTTTTCCGTGTCAGAGCTCCTCCTCTGTGACGGCTTGGCTCGTGTTAACCGTCAGGATGGTCTTCATCTTTAACTCCAGGTGTTCACATCAGAGAGAGCTGGGAGCGCGTGGAGCGCGGCGCTGTCTCCATCACCGTTTGTTTCAGTGTTGATCACAGACTCCCCTCAGACTCATCACGCGCAAAAAAAAAACACGTCATAAGGTTTTGTGCATGTGAGAGAAAAATGAGTTTTAACCTTACTGCAATGCATGCTGGGAAGCTGGAGATCTAAAGACCCGTGAGGGTTATTTATGTTGCTGTGATACTTTTATATTGTGATTTTTCTTGCAATACACTTATTGTACAATTTGTATTGCTTTCAATTGGCTTTTTAAAATGTCTTTTATATATTAATCTGTAGTCTGCACGTGTCCAGAGGAACTTCATTTATTTCATATAAAAAATATATATATTATATATTATTTTAAAAATGTATTTATTTATAATTTTATAAAAGGAAAGTGAGGTTTTCTATTTAATGAGCATAATATTAGACAAAGTGTTTCTCTTTTTAAGAATAATATAATTCTATATTATAAAATAATATTCTAACATTATCCTATCAGCTGCCATAAACTGTTTGGCTGTTATTTTTAAATTATGAACAGGAAGAAACCCGTTTGGCACATCACGTATACGGTATGAATATAAACCAGGGGTAACTACCAGAAACGGAACTTAGTTTGGCTCAATTTGAATATGATCTCTTTGTAAATGGCTGCTGGTAAGAGTATATGTTACAATTACATACTCAATTAGAAAATATGAAGCAAGCCCAGATGTTATCACTATGTAATAAACATTTGAGCTCAGCCTGTCTGCGTGTGCAGTTACCGCCATGAGCTGTCGTCGTCCTTTCACTAAGTGCGCTGCTGCCAGCTCCTCCATAACGCTCTGTTGTTCCACTACAAAAATGAGTAACTGGGCTGTGTGCTGGTCATCACAGCTCACAATCCAGACAAAAACCTGTCCTGTTCCCCTGTAAAACGGCGCACTCTCAAATGCTTCTTATTTCTCCGGGCGTCTTAGAGCAGCAGAGTCCACCACACACTCTGATACACTTTGATAAACTGTGTTTTTGCAGTTTTGTGGGAAAAGCTTGGTAAAAAAAATCTTTGTAGCTTTGGCAGCTTTGTTAGCAAAGGTCAAGATATCGGTTCCCACTCTCCATCAGTCAAGTTCTTGTATTTTCTCTACGTTTAGTCGTGTAATGGTGATTTTCAGGGACGATCAAAGGCTGGATGTTGCCTGTGGGCCGTGCAATGCCCAGGTCTGGTACAAAACATGGATCCAGCTTCTGGCCACGAAGTGAACCTGTATTCTTTGTAATAACCACCAGGGGGCGAGAGCTGTGGTTTGTAAAAGACTTTCCGGTGCAGGAAAATAGTGAATGATGCAAACACTCACTTAAGTTCTGGTCATGTTATGTTTCAGAAAGAAGGATTATTTGAGTTTGTGGTGTCATAGTCACAACCAGGTGGAGGTACCACCTGGTTTCCAAACACCACGATGACAGCGGTGAAAACGCTCATCTGGACGCATGTCTGTTTGTACGTATGTGCCAGAAGGCCTTCTTCCAGTTCCTTTCACAATAAAGGTTTTTTCTTTTTAAAGTAACTAACATTTGGCACCAGCTATATGGAAAATTCCACCTGTCAGAAAATGCATTGGTTGCATAAAGTAATGGCAAAAGACAAGAAAAGTATCATTTTTATTTACTGGTATTATTTTAACATATTGTTTTATATATTATTTAATAACATATATTATTAATCAGTGTGTTTGTTTAACAGCAGAAAGTGTGACTTTAATTCCGTTCTTCCTTTATAAATTTCTGCATATAAGAAGAAAGCGATGTGAGCGTAACACACACACACACACACAGGAAACAAACTTTCACTCAATAAATGTAGTAAGGAAGTCCTCTTCCTTACACACACACTGGGTCTCACGTGTGGACGTATGGGCCCGGGAGCGCTGCAGGACGTCCCTGCTCCAAAGCGCCGCTGTGGGCTCGCATGATGCTGTTTGAGGGTCTCCTGTAATTTGGCGTTGACCTGTGAGCGCAGGGCTGAGCGCTGCTTCCTGTGATGAAACATCTCGCACACATTAACATATTAATTGAGAATTTCCAGCCGCCGTGTCGTGCCGGTGGATGGATTGAAAGCAGGCTCCGAGTCAGAGGAGGAATTTAATGAGAGCGATAACGACGGTGGCGTTTTGGAGAAAAAGCTCTCATCTCGCCCCGGGAACCCCCACCTTATGTAATCTGCCCTCTCATTCAGCGCCGCCGCCATGTGATTGTTTGAGAAATGAAAAAGCCATTTTGGAGCAGGCGGCGCCGTCTGTTGTGTGGCGTGGCCCTCGTTGTCAGGGGTCACCAGAGGTCAACAGAATTATGATTACGCCGTAGCCTCGTTCGGCGGGGGAATACGGAGCCTGCCGCCAAATGAAGGCCAGCCCCCCCTCCGTGATGATACCTCTGCAGAGGGCGGGAGTCTGTTCAGTCCAGGAGGTTCATCTCGACAAGATGGGGTCAGCTTTTCCTTGCCAGCGTGCGAATGTAAACCCGAGAGGCTGAACGGCGAGGGTGCGAACACGTGTGATTACTCAGATCTGTAACGCGGGACGGCAAAGGTGAAACAGATTTGATCGCATTAAAAAACCTGAATGGAAACGTAGACGGAGCCTCACTCAGCTCACCTGATCTCACCTGAGCTGCTCAGCCTGTGCATCAGCACACTTCCTGTTTCTCCTCACACAGCCTTCAGTTTAAGGTCTTCATAACACCCATTAATACAAGATAAACCGATTACACTTTATTACCACTGTAATAAAGGTGGAGGTGACGTTTAAAGAGGGTAGAAGTAGGCGGTTGCTCGTGCAGGTCACAGGTGCTGCTGTCGGGCTGGAGTAAACCAATCCCAACATTCCCAGCATTTCCAGTTTCCTGCTTCTAGAGCAGAAGTCGTCTTTCACTCACCCTCCTGAAGACGTTGGACCCGCTGGCCAGAGATACCGAGTCGCTCCTCAGAGACAGCAGGTCGCCGGAGGTCACGTCTCCTCCGTCGCTGCTGGAGGCGGGCCTGAAGGTCGCCGGGTCCGAGGGTCCGCCTGCTTTCTGCGGCGCTGCTTCTTCAACCAGAGTCCCAGGATCAGAGCATCCATCAGGCCAGCGGCCCGGAGCCGCCATGTTTCTCTGTGGACCAACAAGCGGAGAACTTTTGAACTCATGCTGCTGTCAGCGTGTACGCCACCTGAACGCCACGAACACGGCAAAGCGTCAGCAGCATCAAAGCGTCAAAGGCAGTCGACTGAGTTATAAACATTTGTCACCAACGAAGAAGAAGTGTACATGTGATCGGTTTCATCATGTGATGTGCAGCTGAAGGAGGTTTATAACACTTTTACCAGTACACACAGTACATGTCAAAATACTGCAGTATTAGGAACAAAGTGTACTTTAATAATCAGAGAAAAGTTTCCATTTGAAATATTAAATAAGACTTTTTCAGATACTAAAAATGGTAATAATGAAATATTAGAAGTCTGGGCTTCCAGAAGTTGGCCAATCATCAGAAAGTTTCCTTAAAAGGGGAGGAGCTTGTGTCAGTTAGAGAATGAGCTGAGTATAAAACAAATGAGGATTATTTTAAGCAGTGAATCATGCAAAGCTGCTGTACCGAGTGAAACCAGCTCCGATGAGTTCAGCCGCGTCCTCGGACGAGTCTCTGAGTCAGCGTGGCGAGGATGGCGTCTGGTTTGAACTTTACTGGCTTCGATCTGGTCGCAGTTTCTAATCTGAGCTTGTGAGTCCAGGACACGCAGACTAAACATGTCCAACTTCAACCCGACTAATCACGTATTGGCTGCGTCTGTAAACACCAGAGAGGAAGGGCCTAAGCTTTCAAAATAAGAGCCCGGGCTGACAGGAGCCTGAGGGTGGGCGAGCTGCTTCAGTGAGAAACTCTGCACACGTGTTCAGAGTCAGGAAATATTCTCACGGCCTTCCTGCCTTCAGCAAAGGAGCTCCAGAAGCTGGGCCCATTTTAAATTTCTCTCCCATGTCTACCACCATTGTTGGATTTTAAGCTAGAGATGGACGCACTGCAGGTTCGAGCACACCTGAGACGCGTCGGCTCGACCCTCGCTGCATAATTACTCCGTCAGCGGCGGTGCGTCGCTCCTCACGTGCTCGCTCGGCGGTTTGGCTCTAATTCCATTTGCTGCGTCGTCCTCGGTCGGAGCTTCCCCTTCGGGACAGATTAGATCTGATTTAAACGTAAATCGGCGACCTCTCCAATAATCTGCGTTTCTTTATTTGGCTGCAGACACGATGAAGAAGAACGCTCGCGGAGGATGGAGGGTTAACCCCCCCGTTCCAGGCGCCGCGTTGAGCGAATCCCCCGGTGAACGCTCAGGCCTGTAAATTGTTTATCAGACACTAATGCAGGAGCCTAATCCTATTTGCATTCATATTAGTTCCCCGTATCTGGGGGAATGACTTATTTCAATCCTTCTGAGGGGTAAATAACTTTCTGCATGATATCAGTATCTTCATAATTCACATCAGTAAAGTCAATTTGCTTTAAGTGGTCCTACGCTGTGTGCTGCAGAGCTTCAGAGGAAACTTATTTGGAGGCGCTTCGGATCAGTGAGCGCGCTCACACGAGGGTGGGTAATGCAAATCTGTCATATCAGGAGTGCCCACCCTCCTCTTCCAGGTCCAAGAATCTCCTGCTTCCAGTTCCTATTTCCTGCGGCCAGCACACTATTCTCAGACTCATTTTCACTGCAAGTTTTCACATTCGGTCTTATTTTGTGACATCATCCAGAGTCTGTACAAACCAGGAAACGAGCAGGAAGACAGGAAACAGGAGGAGACAATGTGGGCGGGGCAGATTAATTACAAAAACAGGAAGTAAAACCAGAACAGGACACAGTAAAAACCGAGCCTAAAACCAGAAACGGGGCAACAAATACTCTCAATAAAAACTTTTATGAATCATTTTACTTTTTAAAGTGTTCGGCCGCGTCCACGCTGACAGCAATTTGTTCGTTGCTTAGAAGCTGGGAGCTGGTTGGACGTTCCAGGGTCCGGTTGCCTAGGTGACCATCTAGTATACTTATTACCGGGCTATGTCAGTCAAAGGTATTCTTCACTCCTATTGGTAGTCACTTCCATCAGTCACCAGGAAGTAACTAGCACATATGTTCTTCACTTCCTGTGGTCCCTGGTTGCATGGGCATAGCGACAACTGACAACTGCCTGGCAACCTCTGGTTGCTAAGGAAAACAAGTCCCCAACTGGTTGGTGAGTGGTTGTTGGTTGAGTGAACTTAAGAAAACCTCGTGGTTGCTGCAGAGATGGGATGAGATCTGAAGGCCTGCAGACGTCCGGACGCTTCTCGGTGTTTCGTGTCAACGAGCGTACGATAAAATACTGATTATTGTTCGCGTGTGGAAAACGACACAAGTGGAGCCGCTGACGACAGTGGGAACGCGAGGAAGAGGAGTCTGTCAGGATCTGAAAAGCAGGACGTTTGAGATAAAAAGCAGCACAACTGAAATAAGAATATTTAAAATAGTTCACGGTGAACAAATATATTATTGAAAACTCGCCTTAAATCCACGGTGTGACGAGCGGCGATGCCACGCATAATTACCCACAAACTGGGCATACGGGAACATGAAAATGAGGAAAAGTGGTTTTGAAGAAGCAGGAAAACGTGTCAGGCTGATGAAGAGAGGCTGTCAGGAGGGCCGGGCTTTGAACCTGATCACAGGCGCCGTTTACAGAAAGAACAAAGGCAGCAAATGTGGAGAAGAAGAGCGACCTGCGAGCGCTGCCAACAAAGATGAAGCTATGAATAAAGATGAGCCGTCTCTGGACTCACCCGCTCTGTCTCGGTGACGACCGGCGACGGCGCGCTACCGCCCGACTCCCCGGCTTCGTCCTGATTGGCTGTCACCATCGTTAGGTTGGAATCCGGGTCTGGAGGCAAAGCTGCATGTAAACAGATGGAGGTCAAACGTTAGCGAGATTTGATCCATTAAGTGTTGTGAAAACATGTCGACGCCTTTATTGGATCGCCGTGCGTTTTTCTTAAAACGGAAACGTTTTTTACTCATCAGCAGAAATTCAGGAGGTGAAGAAATGTCGAGGCCACGTTAAAAGAAACTATTACTGATCATTCTGAGAACAAAGTCCTCTTACCGCTCCACGCCGTGACCATTGATGACATCACATCTGTCCAGGCGTTTCATTTTGTGTAAAACCGGGCAGCTCGTCCACGTTTGTGTGTTTTTCCTGCTGACCACAGGCAGCGCTATTCATCAGCGCCCTGTGGTCACGTGTGTGTGTGTACATGTGTGTGTGTGTGTGTCTGTGTGTGTATGTGCGTTTCTTTGTGTGTGTGTGTGTGTGTGTGTCTGTGTATGTATGTGCGTTTCTTTGTGTGTGTGTGCATGTGTGTGTTGCAGGCTTACAGGGCCTTTCCTGTGCTACATCTTAAACAGGATCTGTTAGCCGCTCTCACGTGTGCAGAGGGTGGAGGTGGAGGTGTGATCACACCTCCATCACTTCCTGTTGTGGTGCGTTGGTGCACTATGTATGACTGACTGCTGCAGCCTCTCAGGTTCTCATGTTCCTGTGACAGAAGGAAGAAACCACAGAGGGAAGCTCCGCCTCCAAACAGACCCGCAGCATCGCGGGGAGCAGCGGCGTGTTCCTAATAATCTGTCGGCCCCGGTCACAGTGTGAGGCACAGAGGCGAGCTGCTGGCTGCAGAGTGACGATGCCGACCACAAACCACAGTCCTCTGTTTGGTTGCCCCTGCATTTCCTTTCCCAGGCTCAGTCCTGGCGCCGCTCAGCGCGCATCAGAAACACGCTGCAGAGCGACCATCTTACAGCCGCCCCACGCTCCCGAGGCTCACGGACGTTTTAAAGAGTGAGACAAAGTCCTGGGTCAGCCTCAGCACCGCCATATAACGGCGTCAGCTCTGTTTCCATTGGACGGTTGCCGCAGCGATCATCCTCAGAGTCGGCTCCTCTAGCGCTGGGTTTCCTCCTAGCGATAGCATCTCCTCCATTTACTCCACCTTCAGTCGTGCGCCCTAACCGTAACGATGCGCGCTGATGGCGCTCTTCCCTCAAAGAAGGAGCGTTTAAACGAGGCACTGTACACCTTCACCTGGCTCTAGCGCCATCTCACCTGAAGCAGCCGCAGAGCTGCTCGTGTACAACACTAAACTGCTCGGCCTGCTCTCTCTGCTGACAGGTGTGCTTTGGTACGAGCATCTGTGGTCACATGATGAGCAGAGTTCGCTCTGAACCTGGGCTACCCTCACGTGAAAGCTTGTGACCTCTCACCTCTGTCCTCAGAGTCCTCGCTCTGCTCCTGGCCATCAGCTGCTGGACCCTGCTTTACTTCCCTGACCTCCGGCTGGTCCTGAGGTGGATCTGGATCACGTTCCTCATGCTCGCCGTCCTCTGATAGGTGACCTGGGTCTGTGTTCCAGCAGAGAGCTGGGTCATCAGGACTCTGCTGGACTCTCTGTTTCTCAGCTGGAGTTTCGGCCACGGAGGGACGAGGCTCGCCATCCTGAGGCGGCTGTATCGTGTTCGTAGTTTCACCTGAAAGAAGACGTGAAACACCTGATTACACTTTCTGAGCAGAACGTCGCTGTTTCAGCTCACGTAGTCCTGGCTTCAGCTCTGGAGATCAGAGCGTTTCACATATAAACATCATGTTTCTGATATTTCTGTTTGTCTGTAACATTTCTCGTATTTGCTGACGTTCACACGTCACAGATGTGCGACGTATTTTCTCCTGTTTGAGAACGTTTTGCTCGCTTTATGTTGATGTGATCAGAGAAATGAAATCATTCTTCTTTATTGCACAGTGCCCTGAGACACAATGCCATATATGAGTTTAATATACACATATTTAATCTTTATGACACTTGGATACAATTTACATAATAATTTGGAACGCAGTGTAAAGACTGCACATTTAGAATAAGCTAAGCCAAAAAATAAACTGTAAGTTAAACCACCTCAACAACCATGCTGAAAAACACCCAGGTGTCCAAATATGGACATTTCCTTCTTTAAAAGTGGAAAATCTTCACTCTCACACCTGTGCCCTCACACACCTGTGCCCTCAGACACCTGTGCCCTAAGACACCTGTGTCCTCTCACACCTGTGCCCTCACACAATTGTGTCCTCAAGACACCTGTGCCCTCACACACGTGTGCCCTCACACATCTGTGCCCTCATACACCTGTGCCCTCTCACACCTGTGTCATCACACACGTGTGTCCTCTTACACCTGTGCCCTCTCACACCTGTGCCTGCCCCTCCTCTCCCTCCACCACAGGGTATGGTTTGAAGA
>VURO01037546.1:0-21806 GCA_015108175.1 Pelvicachromis taeniatus
CTGTATTTGGTATTACATTCCTTTGATTTTAACTTGTTTTTCAGTTAATTTCATGACCATACCTGGTGAGATTGTGTCCTCGAATAGACAAAATCCCGTAGCGAGGAAAAGAAATCACGCGATACATGATGTGGTGGTCTTTACGATGAGACTCTGGGATTTTTCCCAGGAGATTGGAGGCATCAAGCTTGGACCTGTCTATTATCACCCTGCCTCCTTCAGCCACCACAGCACCTGCGTGATAAATACAGACATCAATGCAGTTACCATTATATTAGATTCCTCTTTTGACATGCTGTTTATTAGTCTGAAACATAGTACCTGCATTGTTCAGTAGTCTGGTCTTGTGCTGAAGGCTGTCATGACGTTCATTGGCTTGGTAGGAGATCAAGATGCTGAAGGTGTGTGGAGGAAGAAAAGCAGGAGGCAAAGACACCGTAAAAGAAAAAGTGTCTGCAGCTGACCATCCCACTGATTCTGGCTTGTTCTGATCATACAGGATAACTCCATCATCCAACTAGGAGAGAAAGTGAGGCAAATAAATGAGGGAAAAGAGAATTTGTCACAAAGCAGGAATAGGACCCAAACGCAAAATCACGAACGCCAGGAGTAAACTAAAAAAACCCACAGCTTTATTTGTTGGCAGGGAAAAATCATACAAAACTAAACTGGGAAATAAACTAAACACAAGGAAACCCACAACCATGAGGGAGATCACGACACAGAACTAAAGGAGACGCTGACATAAATACACAGAAGGAAAACGAGGGATGAGAACACACGGGGAACACAGCTGACACGAATAACCATAATGAGACAGGGGAAGCAACACTGAACAGAATGAACATGGAAACATGAGACCTTCACAATAAGACAGGAAATAGAGGAACATGACGCGGGAGTGGAAGAGAGGCAGACGAGAGGGAGCGAAGGAACACGAGGGAGAGGGAGAGCAGACATGATGGGGTGGGGAACATAGATAAACATGACGGAACAAAACACGAGGGGAAACAAGGCACAAGAAGTCACACCACTGTAAAAACACAGACACACAGAGGGCAAAGACATAAGAGGAAATCACTAAATAATCAAGGAACTAAAAAGGGACCATAAGAAACTCAAAACAGGATAACTAGGTACTACGGAAATAAACTTAAGAATAGTAAAGAACTTATAGATAGATCATAATACAAAATGACATCAAAACACAGGAAAACTCAAAAAGCTGGGTCAAATGACCCAGGACCATCACAGAATTTCCTCTTAGAAAATACAAACACTGACACATGGAGACACACACATCCCTACCATGCTCTGTGTAAAGGTGGAAACATTTCTTGTGGAGTTGTCCGGCATACGTCGGACCAGGCGGCCGAGTTTAGGAGGAGACGTCACTGCAAAGACTACGGACTGGTTCCTCCTGATGTCACCGTCAGCAATGTTGGTTACCACCTGAAGCTCCTTGTCTGAGATTATTGTCACAGAGCCTTCGGGATAAACAAAAAAAAAAAAAGTCATGCTATGGAGCACATGTTCCTAGTTTAATGCAATCCATGTGTCAACAATGCCAGAGTGTTTGGCCGTAATGTGACCCACATCTGCTGTTTTGCTGTACATTTCACTCAGGAGTAGTCTACCCCTAAAATGGGCCGGATGTCATGTGTGTTGTGGCATGAGCCCACACAATGCGTGTGTTAACACACACCAAGCCCAGCTCATATCTTTTGCGGCATGTCTGGTCTACAGAACTCTTGCCCCGTCCTGTCACTGAGTCAAAGTGCCAAATGTAGCCCAGGTTCATATATGTTTGTCACCTGAGATCAAAGATAACATTGTAAAGCAAATATCTCAAACAAAAATGTCATACTTGAATGTCTAACTGTGCTCATTGGTTTCTTTGACTGCCCATTGATTGTCAGCGGAAAAGCAAAAAAGCCGTAGCTAAGTAGTTCATATTGTTCTCTAAATAGCAACATAACCAAAAGAGAGATCTTCTTGAGCCACAAATTCTCTTTTCCCCCAACAGTGCCACATTAGATCAAGTCCTTCCAGTTTTAACTGATGGGCCAGAAGGACTGTAATCGACACAAGTTTAGCCTCTAACAGTAAATCTATATTCCCAGTTTCAACACCAATTATCTCAACACGTTTTTTATAAACTGTATGTTACTTGACTAAAAATATGGTAATTTTTCTCATCAAAGCAAATAAAATAATACATACTGTTCAAGACATTACAAGTTGTGTGTTTGTATATAAGAATAACAGCTGTACATATGAGTAGGTGTCACTTTATAGGTGTGCTTTATAGGTTTAGTGAGGCCACCCAGTGGCATTGCAGTATATTACAACACTGTGTCACTGTTGTGCCTTCAGAGCGGCCTTAACTCTTTGTGACACAGATTCAGCACAGTGCTAGAAACATTTCTCAGAGATTTTGGTCTGAATGTCCCGTTCCACCACATCTCAAAGGTGTTCTGCTGGATTGAGATGTGGTGACTGTGGAGGCCATTTGAGTACAGAGGCCATTGTGAGGGGTGTTTTTAACTTCAGGTCAAGAAGTGATTGGCTGATTAGATATTTGAACCCAATAAAATGTCCAGTGAGCGTATAATTAGTGGGTTTTCCACCACCTAAAAAGTGAATAAGGAAATACAGTTTCAAAACATGTACAATGTGTATTATTGTAGGGTCTACCTTGCAATGTAAAGCGCCTTGAGGTGACTGTTGTAGTGATTTGGCACTATATAAATAAAATTGAATTGAATTGAATTGAAAAAGCCATCAGTCACTACATTTAATAATGCAGTCATTTAGTGATTTATTGAAGCTGGAAGAGCAGGTATACCTGGATAGACCTCCATCGGGTGGTTTCTCTGCAGGGTGAGGATCAGAGAATGTGCAGTTGTGCTAAAGATCTGGCGAGGAGCAAAGTTCACGCCGTCATTCACCTGGAAATGAAAGCCACCTGACGGCGCTCCTGCAGACAGACAGAAACAAGTGGTTTACTCCTCTGCCGAATCATAGGTCTTTTAGAAAACAGCAAAGCATGCTTACCATTGTGCACAAACACCAGCTGCCTGCTTTCTATGTGACTTTGGGTGAAATTCAGAATGTGTCTGGAGGGGGCGCGCTTCAAAGCCAAGTGGCCATTGCTGGGTGGTGTCACTATGAACTCCAGCCCCTCAGGTGGGGTGTCAATGTCCTCCGCACTGAGATCACCTGTGGTTATCTCTGTAACAGAACCCACCCACACCTGAGGGGCAGAAAGGAAACATGAAAAGTCAGCTTGGCTCAGCATGATTGTAAAGAGATATAGATATATAGTTACATAGATATATTTTGTTTGTTTTAATATGTACAAATAAAAAAGTTGTTTCATGAGTTTTTGATTGAAGTCTCTTTGATTAGCTGAAAATAATAATTGTGTTGACTCTTCTTATCAATGTGTGGGCATTTCCCACCTTCAGTCCGTGGTTGGTTGTAACCACTGGGGTCTCATCATTGACAGGTGTGATGTTGATGTGAACGGTGCACGGCAGGCTGTGTTTCCTGGTTTCCGTCTGGTTTGCCACGATGGTGAAGTTGTCTCTCAGGGTGTCACTGCCGTCGTGGATATAGGAAATGTACTCCCGTTCCACCTAAAAACAGATGTTGCATGGAAAAAGAACAAACGAATCTTATGAAATAATAGCTCACATCATAGCATGAAGCATTTTATCACAAAGATGAGTGCTACATTTAATTTATACAAAAATCTATCAAGTATTGTTGTAGGGTGATTGTGCTCAAGGTCAGCAGGTCAACGGAAAGTGTATCTTTTGTATATTTCATGTTGGGTTTTATTTGCCAAATACACAACCTGATTTGGGATGTTTGACCTGAGTATCGGCCATGAAGATTATGCAAGTTTTATGAATAGGTGGCATGAACATTGGCATAAGAAGAAACCATCTATTTTCTTCCACTTATCCAATACGAGGGCATGGTTGGACTAGAGCCAATCAAAGCCGCGACACGGGCATACAATAGACGGCGTACAACCACTCACGCCTACAGCCAATTTAGAATCACCAGTTAACCTTACATGCATGTCTTTGGACTGTGAAAGACACACATAAAGGCCTCACTGGCTAGTGGACTCAAACTCAGGATCTTCATGCTGTCAGGCAATGGTGCCAACCACTGCAGCACCGTGAGACGAACCCATTAAATGACAAACGTTTTTCATGTTCTAGTTTGCTCCATTTGTGAGCAATTATTTTAAAAAAAGAACCCATTAAATGTTTTCAAAATTGTAACACAATTTTCTAGTAAAAAAGCGTATTTCCTGCTTTTTGAGATCTATGACATAAACACATGGGAGTCTTTCAGTATTTAAGAGCTACATGTGTAATCAAACTTGGTTTTTGAGTGCATTCAGTCAAACCTCAGTGTGTGTGAAAGCAGTGATGGGCATCCCTGGAATGCGACTGTGCTCCAAATGTCCATGTCGTGGTGGATTGATGACCTGGTACAGGAAGTTCATTCCAGAGAAGTGATGACTGGCGACCTTAATGATGTCAGAGGTCAGAGGCAGAGACGACCCCTCATCTAGGGTCAAGTCGGACACCTACATAAAAAATGTGTGGAAGAAAGTAGTGACTGACTGCTTTCTGGTCGGCACGTTGAGCTCTGTTTGACCTTTTATTAGAATTCTACCTGCAGAGGAAGCAGGATTGGGATGATATCAATCTCCAGCCTGATAGAGCCAACCTTTGTCACCCCATTGGTTGCTTCCAACAGAACAGAATCATTGGTGCTTCCTGCGGTCTGCTGTTGATAGATGACCAAGCCCTGGTTCAGGTCCTCCTGGGTGAATGTGGGTGTTGACTGCTTTTTGATACCCTGCATGGAGGAACAGAGTGAACAGACCCCGTGACTGCAGCCTCTTAGCAACCCATTAAATACTTTAAATAATGTGCTGTGCAACGTTTGTGGGCCAGTTTTAACAGTATAACTATAACAGACTAAATAAGCACTGAGTGACAGGAAATGAGAGGAGGCCAAACTGTTGTCAGTTTGGCATGTTACAGTGGTCTGATCTGTATCTGACCACCCTTTTCAAATTAGTGTGCTCTTAATATATATAAGTGTGATTTATGTGTGATTTGCAGAAAGAGTCACTGGAGGAATCAGCTATGAGTTTTGCTCTTGTACATTTTCAGTTTTAGCTTGAAAAGCCTTAGAAATGCATTTGTAACCTTTTCCAGACTAACAGATGTCAGTGGCTTTGTTTCTCAGCTGTACTTCAGCTCTTTTAGTTTGTGCCATGATGTTGCTTTTTTCTCTTAGCCTACTTTACTTTGTCAGACAGGTTCCATTTAAATGCCCCTTATAGAGGTACCTACTTTATGGTGCTGTCCTCCATTCATGCGTTGATGCTTGTTGTCAGTGGACAACCTCTGAATGATGCCAACCATGGGAAGACTGTGGACAGTAAAAACTATCTCTGAGGGCTGACTGTCTTCATGGACGACCTGGTTAAAAAAAAAGAAAAACCAAATCACAAAAGTGATGCTGAGTATGAAACTAAGCAGATTTTATAATCAGATAATTTTCCTGCAATATGTGAGGATCTTGGCTTTGCTTACTTCTAAGTTGTCCCTGCTTATAGAGATATTCTGTCCCTCTTCCACCACCACTGGCCGGTTGTTTCGGACTGTTGGTGGCCTCTGATGACTCTCCAGGTAAATCTTTACCGGAACTCCAATGTCTAGATGTACCTCCCTCTTCCCTCTTTCCAGCTGCCTCTCTGTGCTCCTTTCTCTAGCTCTTGCCGTCACATTGAAGCTATCCGACAACTTGTGGCTGCCCTCATGGCGATACGCTAGGCGCCCTGCTACCAAGTCTTGCTGGGTGAATATTGAAATTGTATCTGTGTCTGTTATAATCCCGCTCTCTCTGTCAATAAAGCAGATCACGCCATGCTTAGGTGGGAGGAAGACCTCAAACGTCACTTCCTGTGGGTCCCTGATGTCAAAGTTGCTGAAGACACTGAGGTTAGCAGAGGTGATTATTGTTATCCCACCCCGCTGGACCATGAAGCCTGTGTTGTTCTCCACCTGTAGGTAAGGATCCTGCGCCATCACCTGCACCCCACAGAAAAAAAGAAGACCAATCATGCTAACGTGAATGTCATTATTTTCACACTAAAGTGTCTTTTCAAATCTAATTACTGGCAAAATCTCATAAATGGTATAAAAAGAAATTAAAGAAATAACACGGGAATTTATAGTGAGTGCCAAATCTGTATCTTTCTCAGATTTCTACTGGTTGGTTTACTCAGCTTTTTTTATTTTTGTGAGTCTAATGTTTCAGTCACAGTGGAGGCAAAATAGGACAGCACCCTCCATGAGAGTAGGGGAAAAAATCAGTGGTTGCCCAGTGATTGCATTGCAAATTTGCAGATTCTGTGATTGCAAGCAACCAACTGGTTTCCCAGAGGAAGGCAAGGCTTCTGAGTGCCTTTATAATTTTGCAGTTAAAAGTAATTTCTGTTTAATTTAAATTTCTGTGCTTGCAAATAGAAACAGATTTGAAAATAGATTGTATCTAACTGCCAACTTGAAACCAATCAATTCTAAACTGCTGGCAGACTGACTCAATTTTATTGATGTTTTATCACTGTCACTGTTGAAGACAGCAACCGACTGCGAGTCACCCCAGACTTGGTCCTCGTCTTTAATACAACCATTTAAAGGCAACAAGATCACATTGCACATGCTCATTTTGCACACTTTCCGCACATCTCCAACCAATTTTCCTCAGTGTGACTGCAATATTACCCTTCCTGTCAGTGTTATTTAATCAAAAACTCCATTCTCAAAATCAATAAGTAAAGTTTAAAAAAAAAAAGGAGAATAATCACCTCCAACAGCGTCGAAACATAATGCTTCCCGTCAGATACGAAAAGCACAAAACGCCCAAAACTCACTCCTTTGTGGACAAACAGGACCTTTTTCTGAGACGAGAAAAAGCAGGAGGCCATCATGACCAGAGCAAAAAAAGCCTTAGCAGGCTTTATAAAAAAATACAAACTATAAAAGATACCATTATGACTCTTACCTGTTCAAGGTCACGCTGCGTGAACTCATACAACTTGTGGCTAGGATCACTGGCCAGCACCAACTCTCCCATGGGGATCCCCCTCCGTGTGTATACCAACCAGCTGTCCTCGAAATCTGAGTCATCATCACGATAACGAAGGTCACTTAACGTCACCAACCTCTGGCCCTCCCGTGCCACGTGGAAAACTTTATCCACAACCCTGACCGGCCTCTGATCATTGACGAGCTGCACTGAGATATTAAAGGTGTGTTCTTCTGCGTTTCCGTCCTCTTTCTTGTTTGCGTGTTTGTGAGATTTGTAAACCACTATCTGAAATGTGAAAGAATCCTGCTTAGTTTCACTGTCATCGTGAACGTACATGATCCTTTCCTCAGTTATATCCTGATTTGTGAATACTATAATGTTGTCATTAATTGAAGTTGAGTTGGAGAGATTGATCCGCCTTATGTGCCCATGCCTGGGGCTCTCTATAATGCTGTAGAGGACTTCCCGGTTACTCGCTGTGTGAGTGAACAGAATATCTCTGGTGATTACTTTACTCCCTCCTTCCATGACTG
Organism: Pelvicachromis taeniatus; assembly: GCA_015108175.1. Taxonomy (NCBI): domain Eukaryota; kingdom Metazoa; phylum Chordata; class Actinopteri; order Cichliformes; family Cichlidae; genus Pelvicachromis; species Pelvicachromis taeniatus. The sequence continues at coordinate 7,668 of VURO01037546.1, forward strand.
AAAGACCTTTGCTTATCACAGTGATGGTGGTCGACTCAGCTTTGATGTTGATTCTGAAGTCGTAAGTTGTTGATGTGGAGCGAGCTGAAAACACCTGAAAGCTGAATGTGTCTCTTGTGTTGTCATGTTGCCGGTTGATTAGCTCATACCTTACCAAACCATCACTGATGTTCCTCTGGCTGAAGGTTGAGTTCCTTTGTAGGACCTTGTTGTTGAGGAGAAGCTGACCTTTCTTGGGTACTGTTAGCATCCTGAAATGGAGGTCACTCTCACTGAGCTTAACACCCTTAGAAATCACATGGAAGTCCTCGGGAGTGAGAACAGCAGCCTGAACGCCATGGAGCTCCATCTTGCTCCGTGTGACCTTGAAGTGAATCCATCGTACCGCGATGGGGAAAACAGCTTCTTGTTTAACCAGGGAACCAATACTGACTTTAAATTTAAAGTGGTCAGTGATGTTATTCTGCATCTGTAAGCCACTGTAGGTGCTGAGGTATCGAATCCGTTCTTTTTCCAGAAGTTTCTGAGAGAAAGAGGTCGCCGGCTTCCATTCGCTGCTTGAGTGCAACCTTTGGAGCTCACCATATTGTGGGAACTCTGTAACATTATACCAGATTTCTACTGTGGGGTCAGCCACATTAACTTGTACTGCAAGGTGATTGGTGGTGATGACTGAAGCTTCACCTTGGTTCACCTCCAGTCCGGTGTTGTTCACCAGTTTATCTTCGAGTGGCACGGCTATAATCCTCAAAACTACTGTGTTGCTTACCTGACAAAAGGAGAAGGGAGAGGCAAAATATCATCTGAGAGGATAAGACATAATATAAGAAAAAAGACAAGCTGCTAGTTTACTCACCTTCTGCCCATCACTAACCCTAAGAGCCAGCCTGGAAGTTGAGCTCCCCGTGTGGATGAAGCTGATCTTACCCTCCTCTAGATCGTTTAGGGAGAACAAGTCGATGGGCCTGGAAGATAAGAGGCATTAATGTTAAATGCCAAATTAAAATTTTTTCTTTCTTGACCAATTTATGGTCGTGGTGGAGCTGAAGTCTAACCCAGTTGTCATAGTGGGGCAGGCGGGTATCATGCTCCTGGGTCTTTGGGAGACATGTTCTCAGTAATCAGCACTGATATAGTTTTAGTTTTGCCAGTTTGGTTAAATTTCCCATGCTCAGAATGGGATTTCCACAGCCCGAGCTAAAAGTAGCAACAGCACTAAAATCAGTCCAAATGTTAAAAAGGAGAACTTTTTTTTATGGGTTTGATCTAGGGCGTTAACGTGGATTATTCCATCATCACGATTGACCCGATTAAAAATTTTAACGCAATTTACTCATCTGGAGCGCAGAATGACTCAAAATCCCTGAAATGTCCCTGTCAATGCATTTCGGGCAGTTTGACCATTCAGTGCTCCAGACGGGTTAAAAGCGTTAAACATTTTAATTGCGTTAATCGTGATGACACGTTAACGTTGACAGCCCTAGTTTGATCACATCTGGTATAGTAATACCATTTCTGCACTTTTTAAATCTTGCGCCTGATTATTACCCCACATTTTCTAATAAAAAAAAATAGCATCCATATATTTTTTGCACATTTTGCTGTAGTTTTGCCCCTGTAAATATTTAAATCTAGTAATCAAGATGTGACGGAAGGGCAGGCTTTCCTCTTTAATGCAAGGGGTAAAACAAAAGTATTGCATTAACAGTTTAGGAATGACTTACAATGCTGCAAAAATCTAATGATGTGAAAAGTGACCACTCAAACAAGGAACAAGGAAACAATAAAACTCTTACGCTATGACAAAAGGAGAAGCTGTCATGAAGAGAAATCAGCAATATTTTCTTCCCAGGGTTTGTTCTTAATTATACACAAACAGCCACTTCCACAAAAGAGCTCAGTAAGTGGATCTAAAAAGATTTGCAAGGCCCTGTTAAAGCTTTATACGGAATAACACCAACCTGCCAGGGTAATCTTCATGCTCAAGGTATCCAGCTTCAGTGTTGAGGTTTCCCAGGGAGCTGAAAACCAGCTCCTCAGGACTGCTGTCAGGGTCTAGCACTCTCAGCACGTCTGTAGTCAGCTGGGGGCATTGTGAATGCATTAATTTTGATCTTCGTACTCGTAATTAATGCAAATTATCAGACATTTTGCTGTACCTACCTGTCGTCTGGACTTCTCAAGTAGAGTAAAATAGTTTCCCTCTGGCAGGCTGAGCACAGGTGCATCGTTAACAGGGCTGATGCTAATTTCGACTCGGTGCAGACGGTTGCCCTTGAGAAACACAGGAAGCTCCTTCTTATTGCTGGAAAAGACTGAAAATGTGAAGAAGTCATTCTGGTCCTCTGAGCCGCTGTGAACGTACATCACCCTGCCCTGCCAGAGGTCCAGCATACTGAACGTCCGGTCCTTCTCCTCAATTCCTATTGTGATGGTCCTCTCATGGCCCTCGCCCAAAACCCTGTCGGGGTCTGGACTCAGGTCCAACCGGAGCTGGCCATGAACAGGCTGTTCCTCAATGCGGAACATCAACTGGGATGGATGAATGCCCAGTTTACGGAAGTCCAAATTCACCTGGCAAAGAGTCCAGAGAGAATTATATATATCAGTGCTGCTTATTTTTGTTTTCACAAATACTTAAAAAAGTCTAAACACAAAAGACAGATCAGAACTACCTTTATGTGTTTTGGTTCAAGAGCTGCCCGGCCTCCCTCAGATACTTCTAGTTTCCTCAGCATCAGGAAGTTAGGGCTCCTCTTCGTGTTAGTCTGTGTTGTTGTGATATCAACCCCAGGAAGATCTGTTGGGCTGGTGAGAATTGCTCTCTGCAGACCCTGCCCTGTCGTACAGCCCACAGTGACATCCTTGGTGACTGTGGCATGAGGTAGTCCTGTTTTTTGAGTGTTCACCCTGATTTCACGAAGGCAGCCTTTAAAGGAGCCTGCTCGTTCTCCTCCAGATGGAACAGAAATCAATCCAGCTCGCCTTGCTTCTCTCCGGGCTGCTTCATCCAGGCCTCCTAGGAAGAGAGGCCCTGTGAGCTGGATGACCTGAATCTCTGGGCTCAGACTGGCCTTCACCAGCTCTTTGCCTACCTTCAGCTGAACACTGTGAGGCAGCAAGTGAAGCTGGATGGTGTACCAGGTGTGGTTGCTGTTTACATTTGTTAAAGAATGCAGCTCAGTTTTACTCCCCTCTCCACCTCCTACCGAAGCCACCACATGACCACGTACAATCTCGATGGCGACAAACCCTCCCTGGTTGTCAGAACTATACAGGACAATGCCATCTTCTTCTTCTTTTGCAGCAGGATGTAGTTCACATTCAAACACTCCCTCTTGAAGTACATCCCACGGTGGGAGTGACATGAATGCTTTTGAGCTGAAAAAACTAACTGGATCTTCTTCTGTTGCAGAAAACTGTGGACTACAGCCCAGAGATACCTCATGGATGGTCTTGAACCCAGAATGTGGCCTGAGACTGGATACTAAGTTATGTTCATTGAAAACGACTTCGTCCATGCAACCCCTAAACCCAGAGGAGCTGTTGTGAAGATAGAGATGTTTTAATCCAGCTGTCCCGCCAACAAGCAGTCCGTCTTTCACACCGAGCTCCAGATCTGGTCCTCGCATATGTAGGGCGGTGTGGGAGTTTTGGTCCACAGTCATAGTGATATTATGGCGGGTGTGGGCGAGATCCACAGTGTGCCACGCCAGATCACTGAGATGAATGCCCTTTTCTGAATGCAACGAATGCTCACCTGAGCCCAGATCAAGACGTACCTGAGGATTGAAGGAGAAGGACAAAAAAGGAAAAAGTTAATAAACTCAAAAAAGTTGCAAGGAAAGCCGAAATATCACACATCACATCAGTTTTTAAGTGTGCACATAGAAAACAAAATGAAGAAAATGAAGGCTTTTCCACAATTAGAAATGCAACTGAGGTCTCCCTAACAGCACCACTCACTTGTACTTGGTGTTTTTATTAAACTATTGCGGTCTTCTCCCTTAACCTCACTCATGTATGAACTTGTCCGGAAATGAAACACCGCCGGGGGGGCTTCTGTCTGGTCTTCTTCTGGATAGTAAATTCCAGCATATATATAATGAGCTAAAATGGCCGGAGGGACAACTTTTACCCGTTTTTAAAGTGTGAGGCTTTTTAAAAAAAAAAAAAAATCTAATCTGTAGCCATTTTACTGAAATGGATATAGCCTTTATCTTACCTCGTCTCACAGTGATACACTTTGTCTCACATTTTTTGTGTCTTTGAGATAAAGAAGATTAGTTTCTTCTGCGTTATAGCCTCCTACCTGCAGGTACCCAGAGATCAGCTCCAGAAGCATGAAGTCTGTGTGTCCTGCTGCCAAAAACAGCAGCCCTGACTGACTGGAGGTTCGAAATCGAACGTGGATTAACGTCTGAATCGACGTCTCAACTGTCCGTAGGTAGATGTAGCTATCTCCGTAGAATGAAACTGCAACAGTGCAACAAAAAAGAAAAAAAGACAAACATAAATTGAAGCCTGAGTTGTCGTGAAATCAATAAAACATTGTGTAGTTATCAATGACAGCCATGTTTCAGGATTACGCTTCTTAATTTGCTACCATATAGGAAGCCCTCATAGCGCTCTGGTGGTGATTATAGACCTTCTACCCAGAAAAAAACTATTCCATTAACCTGCATTGACTTATCTGTCACTATGTGCACTCTGTACCTGCTATCTGAAGTCAATTAATGACAACTAATGCATTCTGTCGAGGTTCATTAGACGTCATTAAACCCCCACCATTAACCCAGATGACGCAAATTGGTCTTTTAGTTCAAAATACATGCCATTACCTTCAATGGAAAACTATGGTAAAAATATAAATGAAAAGGAGCTTCAATCAAGGCTGTTATGTGCATTATATTGCATGACAGATGTCAAAAAGACAAAGTGAGGCATGAGTGTGACTTAGTAAAGCTGTACTTGAACAGCAGAGCACATAAGTAAGCTAGCAAGATTCACATTTTAGCATTACAGCATGATTACTTTTGTACTAAACAAACTAAAGCATAGTGTTAAAGCAGAATTTCATCTTTTTAAACGGCTTTACAGTATTTTCTACTAATAAAAACCATCTCCATTGCCATTCATAGTACACCAAAGTTATTATAGATGATTTAAATGACAGCAAAGTGGAAAACAAAAAAGGAACTAATACACCAAAGAAATTCCTGGGTTTTTGTTTTTTAGGTTTTTATTTATTTATATATTTTTAAACAATTTCTAAAAAGTTTTTTCTGTGAATTACAACAACTGCTTTATGATTACAAGACCAGATTTTATTTTGGTAATTTTACAGATTTATTTCTTACAGTTTAAACCGAAACATTTGTGCTGGAAGATTTCTTTCAATCAAACATCAGCATTTTCTATATGTCATATATCAAGTATATGATATTCAGGGACTAAAAGTGGTGTTTTAGTAGTCCAGCTCACTAAAGATCAAAGTGCGTTGTATGTGGCCTAAAATATGAACATATATGTCAAATATAGTTCCCTGATCTTGAGCCATGAATTAGCACAGATAAAAATTCAAGAAGCATTTCCACTAGTTCCGGTTTTATGCACCTTTAGTCCAATAATTTATAACTTTATAAGCATGTAATTACAACATACTTTTATCTATCAATGAGGCCAGAATATCTACCACTAACTATAAATGAGCACCAAAAAAGTACAATTGTCTTTAGCGTCATTGATTTGACCTACAAAGCAGCGACACGCTCTCTGACTGTCCATTTGTGCAAACTGTGACGTTCAGTGGATAGAGGTCACAGCAGTGTCTGGATGCATGCAGCTGAAGTTTAGTGACACTAAAAATGATTCAAAGCTCTGTAAAAGCAGACAGCACAACACTGCAGAGGCAGTGACCACAAAATGGAAATAAAGAGACAATTTATATGACAAAAAAAAGAGTGGCAAAAACAATCTATGCATTTTATAGATCAATTAAAGTTTATTTGTTGCCATATCACACATGAAAAATATCAACAATCCCGACTTGCATAATCTTAAAAATGTAATAGTTAAGATTAACAAATTTATTAGACTACCTGTCATAAACACAAATCTATCATAAATGTGTTTAAACCTTTAACTTGTGTTTATTAAGCAAATAACAAACTAAATTTGCATTTGTATAGGCAGATTTGAGCCGACCCACTAGAATTCTTAGAAAAGTCAGAAATTGATGAAGCACAGAATTCAACCACTAAAACGAATTTGTTTCGGCTACTGGAATGCAAGTAAAAACTGTCATTTGGTCTCTTAATTAAAGAAAAATAAGTAGAAAGCGCTTCAATATTTCTTTCAGCTTTTTTGTAAAATGTTTGAAAACAAGATTTAATTATATTTTACATGTGGGTTAACAAATACAGAAACATGAAAATGTTAATTTAGGGCATAAATCTTACACTGGGTGGTGGTCTAGTAAATTTGTCTCTAAACATATGTTTTTGCTTTTTGTTACACACTTAATATTTAGTTGTTTAGTGAGTACTTGCTGAAGACAACTTTTAACACATTATTTATTTTCTTCATGTATATTATGTAAATGTAGGAAATATTTATTGGTACACATTTTTAGAACAAGAAAAATATTTACATTTATGTGTCTGCACCGTAATATATGTCACAATGGCTTAATATTTATTTCTTAAAATCCCTTCTTATCTCAGAGGGGGGAAACTTTGTTATGAGAGCTTTATTGACTTTATGTGCTGCAGTGTGAAGTACTCAGGCAGCAGGCTGGCCCAGCATGCCGCTCTGCATAAAGCCTATAAGCCCGCTGTCAGTATAACCCACGTCTGTCCATGCATCTCTAATCTGCCTCTATGATAGCAGTGAACATTGGATTATTAATAATCTTCCTACACTCGCAGACATCTCCAATGTGAATGCAAGTCACTTATGTGCTCTGACAAACAGGTGTGATACAGAAACATGTCTAACTGCCCGAGGCAAAGCTGCTGACCATTAGAGTGTTTTGCAAGCATACAAAAACTTTTCAAATGTTGCTAAGTGTTTATATTAAAGTGGCAGATATCTGTAGTTGATAAAATGACATATTGTTTTCATGGACAATGAAATGTTTTGGGGAAGAGCATAAGAGATGAGATCAACGCTGTATTTGCGAGGATTACCACGACCAAAAAAATGTAAACTTCCTGGCATCAGCTCAACTAACCATGTTGCTGCATAAAACATAAGGGCAAGCATCCTTCCCCAAATATAATCCATCATAATGCCATATGTCACCAGTCTGCAATGTTAGACAGGATTAGATAATAAGCAGCCAACGGCCAGACCCATTTAAAGTAAATCAGAAGTTGTAAAAAGATAAATAACACCAGCAAAACCTCCCATTGTCTCTATAATGATGGAAATATTTTCAGCGCAGCAGTTATGAATGAAATACACGCCAAAGACCCTGAATAATTATTTTTCACATGCATCTAAAGGCGAAAACTTTTCTCACGTTGCTATAATGTATTTAAACTAATGCCAGGTTTAACTTTTACATCTAGGTTAAGACAAGGAATGATTCTTCTTTCCCCCTCTGCAGGAACTTACCTCCATAAACGTGTCCCGTGGAGACCAGCAGCAGCAGAAAAACATCAGCCAAAACACTCCCCATGGTTATGTGAGCTCCTAAAATCTATTTTGCAACTTAGTTAAGCGAAACATCGGGCTTCTTGACTGTGCAGCCGATTAGCTTTACTGCCCATGTCACTCCCAACACTGACAGGAAAGTCTCATCTTGCTCTGCTGCTGGCCTTGGAGGATTACTGACTTGACTAACAAAATTTTTTTACCTGTGTCTGTGAGCAGAGCGCAGAGAGGTGGAGCTCCAGCCTCGGGTCCTCCCCTCAAATTCAGGAGACCTGTGTGTGTGTAAGTATCAATTGGCAACACAAGGGGGAACTGTTGCAGCATATGGAGACAGAGATGGAGGGGGCGATGAAAAAGGGGGAAGGGACTTTCATAAGAAGGGGCAACCTCCAGAGCTGAAAAATAGTGGGGGAAACTGCAGTACCTATAGGCGCCACTTGAGGCTTCCATGTTTAAACGCCCGACTATACAGCATTAAAAAGCATGTTTACCACCTTTGACCAGGATAACTGGGATTATAGGTGTGTGGCCTTTTTTTTTAAATAGGTGTCCTGATACAAGTTGCTACAGTTCATGTAACTCTTCGAAGCATCATCACAGACAATATAAAACACAGACTATTTTCCAGGTCTGAAAAATGAAGCAAGTGCTAAAGTAAGTGAATATAACATTTAAAGATATCACAAAGTGCTTCACAACAAAAATGCTCAAATTTAAAAACACAAGTTAGCCAAAAGCAATCGCAAAAAAAATGTTTTAGCTGCTTTTTAAAAGGGATCACTGAGCCCACAGATCTAAGGCTGAGAGGGCGAGAGGTCCAGACTCTGGGGGCCAAACTGTCTTCTTCGGCTCTGAGCCAGGTATGATGCAGGTCCTGACCACCATGGCCTCAAGGACCTGTTGAGATATGTGGATGTAAACACTCACTGGTGTACACCGGTGCTTGTCCATGCAGGGCTCTAAAATCAGAATGCTAGAATTAATAATGTCACAGTGAATTAGCAACAGTGTGACATGTAGTAGTATTTATGAGACTTAATCAGAAGCCTCATTTTGAACAACCTGCAGATTTTCCAAAGAAGTTTTGTGAACACAAGTGAACAATGGATTATAATGACTGACTGTGTGATGAAATAAAAGCATGAATAACAATTTCCATTTCACAGTGCAACGCACTGGAAGTCAACCAATATTTCTTAAGTGATAAAAGCAAGAGTGAACCAGACATTTTTAACATGAGCATCCCGAGTGAGAATGAGTCAAAAGTGACTCTGTGGCTCATGACAGAAGATTTGGCAAAAGTGGAACAAATCCATTGGGGACACAAAGAAGTTTTTTCTTCATTAAGTTGTAAAAAATTAAAGGCTGTCCAACTTTTAATGGAGTCTAAGCAGGTATAACAGATATGCAGCTGGGGCTTAAAAGAGAAATACAATATGTGGAAGAGACAGCAGATAGCAGAAACCATAAAGGCCCCAAAACAGAAACTTGTGGCACACCGTAGGCAAGAGAAGTGGAAAAGGACCTGAGCTTAGAAGCAGCCCCAGAAAAGGTTCATTCAGATAGAACCACAACCCTTGAGTCAAGCTGAAGTGCCTTAAATCTGCATTCTACCTGAAGGCCACCAGATGGCGACAGTTTCAGTTACAAAAATATTTCTGGTCCTATAGAAGTCTGTGGGCTGTCTGTGTGACTTATGAAAACAAGATTATGGGCTCATATGGGCTTTTGTAAAATTATGTCATATTTTGACTAAAAAATCAGGATTATTCTTGGTCCAGTCATTGGGTAACGTCTTGTGACTCACAGCAATTAGGCAACAGTTTAACTATCAGACCGTTGCTCCTTGTCACATTCAGCACTGCCGCAAAACATCAGAACTTTTACTTATCCATGGTTTGTATTGCACTTATCACAGTTCCACTACAGTTCATTAGCTAGGTGGACAGTGTTTGTAGACAGGTTCCTTGACCGACATTAAAAGATTTCATTCAAAGTTCTCATTTCACACTGCAGCAATATGCTTGCAACCAAAGCAATCATAAGGAGATATTTACCAACTGGTTGGGGAATACACATGTTCCCCCAGGTGGTTGTCAGATGGTGACTGATCTGTCTGTAGACATGTGTGACTGGTGGCTTATTCACTTGATCCTACACTGCCGCCATGGTTGTCACATGTCCATGTCAAATAGTAAAAATAAAGCAGATTGACAAATACAAGGCCAGAGATTCAGTTCGTCTCTCTCTCAAAATATCAAAATTAAAGAAAGATTAAGATCAGACAGGTTTGCCATAAAGATAAGACATATCTATTTAGTTTTCTTTCATGTGCTGAGTTACATTGTGGTTAGCATCATCACAGTTAAAAGATCTTGGGTACGAATCCACTGGCTGCCTGGGACCTTTTTGTGTGGCATTAGCATGTTCTTTCCAGGTACTTTAGCTTCCTCCTACAATCAAAAAACACACATGATAGGTTAACTGGCTGTAGGTGTGAATACAACTATGAATGAGCTCTCTGTCTCAGCCTTGCAATAGACTAGCTACCTGTCCAGAGCGTATCTCTCCCCAGATTGGATAATTGGCAGAAAGTGGATAGATGGAGTTGATAATGTGCACTGTCACTTTATTACTAGTATGGCCTAGTTGAAATTACTTAATTAATAAATGCAATCACTTAGAAAATCTGACACAATGCTGTGATAATCCAGGTTTTGTTCCTCTTACTGACTGTAAATGGAGACAGGTTCCAATGCCCCGGTGGTTTTAGATAATAGCTGAGTAGATGGATGGAAATATGTGGATCTGCGTTCATTCAAACTCAGCCTGGCTCTCACTCAAAAGGAGTTCTGTGTTTAGGTTTAATTCCCAGCAGACTGAATAATACATTCTGCAGCCTGGTTTCTTAAAACGAAAGGGTCACAACTAAAATGGGTCACAGTTCAGGACGGGAGAAGTGGACTATTTTAATGAGCCTGGATCCCATGCTGAGAGGATTACTGTCTTGTCTTTTAGGTTGTAAAGGTTTTTAAAGCTCAGCTAGCAGACAGCAAATCAAACCAGTCTTTATTTTAGTGTAATTTTACACTTTTTGCTAAACTTAATGAAGCTGATGACAAGAAATAACTTTTAAAAACAAAAACACATGGCAAAATGTTTATTAAAGTTTATTAACAACACTATTAACTGAGAGATATTTTAGCAGCAGTATCACAAACTGAGCCACTGTCTATTTGCTAAGGAGCATAAAGAACTCTTGCGCAAAAATAAAGGGTCATGTGGGATGATAAGTCCGGATTTACCCTGTTTCAGACAGATGGGTTCATCAGAGAGGCAGAAGACGTGACAGGCCATCATCCTCAATCCTGTGTTTTTTAACCACACAGCTTTTTGGGGGGTAAATGTAACATTTTTTTTTACTGACTGTGCTAAAAGTTTTCCTAATCAATATTCAGAAATCAAAGCAACAATCAAAATTGAGTTACCATATTTGCATTATACGCAGTTTTACAAATCAAAACAGATGTTGTGCGTTTTGTTTTCACTTTCACATAAATGATTTACACAACACAGTACGCCCGGGATTTGTCATAGTGCAAAGTCAGTTGTTTTTCCATGCTGGAATCAATCAAAGGACTGGGACAAACTGTAGTGTTGTTGGGAGAGAAGTGCTCGACTAAAGACAAAAAGTACAAATAATGGCAAAAGATTATCTTTTATACAAAAGAGATTAGCTGATAAATAAACTCAATTCAGTCTTCTGCCACTGCTTGCAGTAAAGCAGCCAACATGTCGTACAAATATTTAATATAAATCTATCCAAAGGGCCTGAAATGGTGCTGGATTTCTGTTAGAGAACAGGAACCACCTGGTTCAAAGCTAAAGAGCATGGAGCAGGAAGAGATAGAGGATTGGGACTGATTTAACCCCGACAGCAACTAAAACAACAAAAACACATCGCACATCTGGGTGGAAGAGACTCAAACTCTGCTTCTCACTCGGTCACCACTTTACAATGTTTATAAATGAACATGTAAAGAAAACAGAAAGTTGTCATGTGTGTTCATGCTTGCACTGCTTTCTGCTTTCATGGGGACAATCTACTAAAAGAGAATAAAAAGTGCAGCACATTATGCATCTTTGCAGGGAAGATAAATGACTCACTGTTTTGATACCGGAGTAAAAATAAAGTTAATGGAAGGAAGCTTAAAACCTTGTGTGGGCTCTGGTGTAAACCTTGGCCTGAGCCATTCGCCCATTTCCAGTATGAAAACAATAATTGAGTGACACATCCATTTTGTATTCATGAACAGGTTGCATAAGAAGGGAGAGAAAGAAAAGACAAATGCAGGGGAATATTAGCGACAGAAGGAGATTTAGAAGGTCGGGATTCTTTCACTCAGACAGGAGGTGGATAATTAACAACCTGCAGGGTTTTTTCCTGTTCTTTGGGCATTTTGCCTAAAATATCGTGGCATTTTTTTAACAAAACTTGACAAAAAACAGATCAGGTGTGGTGTTGGTGTGTGTTTGTGTGTGGTAGGAGTAGCACAGGTTTGTGTATTTGTGTGTCTGGGATAGACTAGAGCTCGATCAGTCATTCATTATGGTAAGTGTTCTCTCTCTGTCATTCCCTCATATAATATACCACACTATTAATATACTTTGCTTGTGTGAGTGTCTGTGCGTGCGTGCGTGCATGTGTGTGCATGCGTGTGTGCGTGTGTGTGTGTGTGTGTATTCCATGTCCAGAAGCACCTCTTCAAATGTTTAGGGGAACTTTTAAGATATTTGATATTTATTTGCCAAAACATGCAACTTGATGCTGAGACCAGCTGCTGCCTTTGCTCGAGGACACCTTAGAGTCTTTGTTTGTGTGTGTGTGTGTGTGTGTGTGTGTGTGTGTGCGTGCGTGCGTGCGTGCGTGCGTGCGTGCGTGCGTGTGTGCGTGTGCGTGCGCGTGTGAGGTGAGGTGTGACTTACACAGAAGAAAGTACATCATAAGACACAGGCGGTGATAGCAGTGATCAAAAATAAATGTAACATAATTTAGTGAAGGATACTGTTACTAAGGAACTATGACTCTAGCGTTCTAATATTATGCTAACACAGAGTAACTGAACCACGTTTTACAAGCAAGATATGCAGAAGAACATCTCTGAACACAAAAAACATTCATCCTGGGAGCAGATGGGCGACAGCAGCAGGAAACCACACTGGGTGCCACACCTGTCAACTAAAGGAAAATGGGCTCACCAATATTGGACAACGGAAGATTGGAAAAACCTTGTCTGGTCTAATAAGGCTCTGTTTCTGCTGCTACATTCAGATGGTGGGGTTTTGTGTAACCAATGTGAAAACAAGGATCTATCCACCCTTGTATCAACAGTTGATGGTGATGTAATGATGTGGGAGATGTTGTCTTGGCTCACTTTGGGCCCCTTAACACCAGTTAAGGATCATCTAAACATCACAGCTTGCTTGAGAATTTTCACAAACCATGCCCGTCTACCCATCTTCTGATGGCTTCTCCCATCAGGATAAAACATCATGCCCAAAAACTCAAATCATCTTAAACTGGTTTCTTTAACATGACGGTGAGTTCACTGTACTCAAATGGCCTCCACAGTCACCAGATATCAATCCAGTAGAGCACCTTTGGGATGTGGTGGAACGGGAGATTCCCATCATGGCAGCAACTGTATGCCATGATGGGCCAATATGGACCAAAATCTCAGGTGAATTTTTCCAGTACCTTTTTAAATCTGTCCTATGCAGAGTTAAAGCAGTTCTGAAGGCAAAATGGGGTCCAAGGCATTACTAGCTAGGTGCACTTATGCTTCCTGGTAGTTTTAACATTTATAATCAGTGTGCTTGAGGTCCAGCTTCAGGCCCAGCTATCCCATCTTACAAGTGCTTTCCTCTCCAACTTACCAACTTATAAAACAAAGTCCTGAGAAAATAAAGATGGGCAACATCTGCCGGATCAGCACTCAAAGTGATGAGTGATGGGAAGGGAAATTGCAGAGGAGGAAGGATGGGATGGGATGAGAGGAAATGATCGTACATTTATGTTTTTTTTTTCCAAAATGGTAAGAAAGTTGAAGAAATGGAAAAAACTTGCTCAGGGGACATTTTGATCATCAGTGTTGTCTATTTTTTCCATGTTCGGCTTTATAAACTGCCATATGAGAGGAGATTGGTGCTTGCTTTTACAAAAAAGCCCATTAGGAAACACTGAAGCACAAGTTTACACTTTGAAAGACCTGCATGCGTGCAAGAATTCACAAGAATGGCTCACGGGTCATATGCATCTCTTTGCTCTTTCTCTTTCTCTGTTATTTTGTCACACACACACACACACACACACACACACACACACACACACACACACACACACACACACACACACACACACACACACACACACACACACACACACACACACACACACACACACGTACGTAGGCGCTGCTT
>VURO01037550.1:0-22298 GCA_015108175.1 Pelvicachromis taeniatus
AGACAGGATAGAGACATGCTGTGGAAGAGAGCCAGAGATTAATAACAAGTATGGTTGAATGCAGGGAGATCTATTAACACATGGTGAATGAGAAAGGTGACTGAAAAGGAAAAACTCAATAAATCAAGGGGGTCCCCCAGCAGTCTGAACCTATTGCAGCATAACTAAGGGAGGATTCAGGGTCACTTAATCCAGCCCTAACTATATGCTTTAGCAAAAAGGAAAGTTTTAAGCCTAATCTTAAAAGTAGAGATAGTGTCTGTCTCCCGAATCCAAACTGGAAGCTTGTTCCATAGAAGAGGGGCCTGGAAACTGAAGGCTCTCCCTCCCATTCTACTTTTAAATACTCTAGGAATAACAAGTAAGCCATCAGTGTGAGAGCAAAGTGCTCTAATGGGGAGATATGATACTACAAGGTCATTAAGATAAGATGGGGCCTGATTAAACTTAAACTTAAACTAAGACCTTGTATGTGTTAGGCATTATAACATGGCACACTTAAACAGCAAACAGAACAGCAGACCTTGAAAGTTTAAATGAGACATATTTTACCTGCCACTCCCTAAATCTGTGCAGGGAGCCATTTGCAGTGGTGTAATAACCAGAGACCAAAGACAGTCAGTGACACTAGGTGATTTCAAGCATCTAAAAAAACACTGGGAGAGGCAGGTCCCACATAAACATTTCTTAGCTTTGAGGTGATTGGAATGATTGGATAGCTTGAAAAATAAAATCATTATTTAAAAGCTGCATTTTGTATTTACTTATCCATGTGTAAGATTTTAATTTGTTTCATGATCCGATGTAAACATGTAAGTTTAATAAATATAAAAAAAAGAAAAAATGAGGACTTGGGTAAACCCTTTTCATAGCACTGTAAGGAAGTTTCAGATCTGGACCATCATACACAGTGACAATAACAACAATTTTAATTACACAAAGATTTTTTTATTTCCAGCTAATTTTTAACCACTTCTGTAACTAAACCCCCTGTAATCCCTCCACAATACATATAGTAATAATCATCACGACAATCTGATCTGTATTTTACATATATTCATAAATGTGGCATTTGTCAAGACAAAAATCTGTCAAAAAACACTGTACAGAACAACATCCTCTTTCGTCTTTGTAACATCAAAATTAAATAATAATAATAACCGTGGGACTTCCAGTTTGGTGAGCTAGACCGTTGTTTTCCCAAAAACTGTGCCGTGAGGGCAGAACAGTTGCATTCTCTTCCACTAGAGGGCAGTACAACTACCTGCTCTGATTAAAAGGGTTACCAATTGATCAAAGATCATGATTATGATTGTCATTATCATTAAGAGTTAAGAGTTTGTTTTATGGCTGATGTTCTGGACAGCTGTGATATTTATGTATAATGTTTACATATATGGGTTCAGGGAGTGTACTGATTATACTGGGTTCTACTACCTCAAGAAGAATCAACAGTCAAAGCATGGATAGTGGCAGAACAGAAGTCATTTCATTTAATGTAAATGGTCTGTTGAACCCAATAAAACATAAGAAAAATGAGGAAAGAAAAAACACATATAGTATATCTACAGGAGACCCACCTAAACTATAAGGAACAAGAGAAATTAAAAATAATGGGTTTTACAAATGTATTTTCATTATCTTATAATTCTGGACGAAGACAAGGAGTTGCCATCCTTTTATTAAGCAAACTGCACTTCGAAAAACATTTGCGATGAAAGATAAGGAGGGGCCATTTATTTTGATAAGGGGAAATATTGAGGGGAATTAAGGAAATTATTGACATGATGGTATCAGAGACAGTAGGGCCTCTAATCTGTGGAGGAGATCTAAAGATACACTTACAACCAGCACTGGATATCTCTAACGGAAATGTGCAACATACAAAATCAAGCAAAACTAAGAAAATGAAGATGCTACTGGAGGAGACTGCATTAATTACTCATTACTGCTCACCCCATTCATTACACTCAACAATAGATTTATGGGTAGATTTATGATATTCGGAAAAGACAAAGACAAAATAAATACTTGAGAAACAGAGACACTAGATTTAAGTGATCATGCATCTGTTTACATGGCAACTGACTTAAACTTAACAACCAAAAATAAACAACTGGAAATTGAATTCGAGCATACTCAAAAATCCCTACATTAAATCTTTTCTTTCTCACGCACGTAAAAAACAGGACATTTAGGATCATACTTTATAACTACTGATTGAAATGAAAGTGCACAATATATTGATTGCTGAATGTCAATAAAAAGTCAATGACAAACACTCTTCTGTTGTTATATTGCACCTTGATATGCCTAATGAGCATATATAGTTCAAGCGCTATATGAAGATCAATTTATAGCATTTTTCTGCTCTTTCTAGGGTGACTGTAGCTCAGGAGGTTGAGCAGATCATCTATTCACTTGATCCCTGGCTGCTCCAGTCATGCCAAATATCCCCGTTCAAGATACAAACCCCAAGTTGATCACTAATACATTCATTGGAATGTGAATTTGTGTGGATGTCAAAAAGAAAACTTAGTTGGAAAAAGCACAGAAAAAAGTGCTTGTGTGATTGAGGCAATTTTATAAAGTGCTTTGAGTGCTCAGGTAGAGTAGAATAGAGCATGCCCATTTACCATTTCACTCATTTACACACACATTCGTACTGCACTTACAGTGCCTTCTACATCCCATCCAGTTGGGGTCATTTGGGATGGACTATCTTCTCCAGGGCATTTTGGACTGGAGGAGAAAAGGCATTGAACATGCAAAAGTCATTAGACCATAAAAATTTATTTATAAAAACAAAACAAAAAATGCAAATATTTTAGAAATCTGTCAAAAACGAATTTAAAACTTAAAATAATATTTGTATGCAGTCAGCAAATATAGAAATTAATTCACATGACTTCTGTCAGGAGTCCAAATTGAATCAAGCTCAGGCATGTGGACTATTACTGTGTGATCTGGAGTTGTTTCTGGCCTTTATTCTTCATCTACATCTTTCATATTTATTACTACAGTTTTTGCACGTTTTTATCATGGAGAATATACTATATGTGCCTTGTGTTTTCTTTTGTGTGACTTTTTAGTAACTGTCTCTCTCTGTGTCTCCAACTCCTCCAGGGGGCCAGTGGTTCACCTTTCTGCAATAATCTAGTCGGTACCAGAGAAGAAGATGACAGTGGGACCAGCTCACCAAAGGTAAATTTGCTTTTACAGAACATGCATGTATTCATGCATAGCACGAATTATCATTTTAGACTAAACTCTGTCCACAAACCTGACATTGTTATCAGTGCTGACTTTATTGTTATGAAATCAGTTAGAATTCATTTAAAGACCATTAACCAGTCTAACTTGGCAGCACCAGCTGTCACTATTCAAAGAATTCATCCTCCTTAGTTTTTGGACAGAGCCATTGTTTTGTTACCTCTGGTTGTCACACATGTCCACAGATGGATAGGTCTGACATAGAGGATGGCCTAGAGGAAGGGGAGATCAACAACGAAGGAGACAACGAGAGAGACCAGGAAGAGTTCACTATGAACCCCAATCCTCTCAGCCAGCTAGACTTCTACCAAGCCAACCCCTTCGCCCGCTGTCAGTGTGACCGTATGTAACAAATTCAGAGGCTGAGCTGCTATTACTGTCATGGATTTCAGACATCGACACTCTTTTTTCTCTAATTTACTTTGAAAGAGGTGACATGCATTGCTGAATTGCAGTGGGTATCCGTTCACTTTGCATTGTAGTACTGAAAAGTTAAGAAAAGTTGCATTTCTCAAATGTGATGGACCAAGCAGTGAAGGAACATCAGGCACAGGTTAAAGTCCAAAAAAAGGTTTTTTATTTAACCAAATAACAAACTTGGTTAAATTATATAGAAAAATCTAAATCAAAGATTTTTAGTAACCAAAGTAACCGAACTCTACTCAAAAGCTGACAACAAATACCACTAACTAAACACACTGTCCTACCTAATCAAACATCAACCTAGCCCCTAGGCAGTTAAATCTGAATTATTCAAATATTCTGTCAATGCGTCTTTCCAAGCAAATGAGTGCGACTTTGTTTGCTTGTGTAGTTTGGCATCAGTTTGAAGAAGTGGTTGATCATTGCAATACCTAATCTTCCTGTTAGAATATGAACACACTTAAGCACTACTGCTGCACTCAAAAGTGATGTCATTTAATTGTTTCAGGGTTTAGTGATTTGGCTTTAAGGTGGTGTTTGGAACTGGACATGAACTATGGCAGGCAGAGGACTGGGAATCAGAACTGTTAAAATTCAGCCTCTGGATTCGTGGAGACTGCAGCTTTCTTTATGTCAGAAGGGACAACATAATTCATGCACGAATAGAACTTTTCCCACTACGACATCAGGCAGGTCTGATCCTGGGTGTGTATGTGGTTCAACCTCTGGAGTAGGAGATGACTTAGGTAGCGCTGGCTCAGAAATTAGAGAGGCGTCACCCAACCCAAGCTGGGCATCAAAAGGGAGGGAGCTATCCTGTGACATAGTGTGATATTAATAAAGTAATAAAGTACAGTGATTTCATTTATTTTTCACATGATTTATAGATGACCTCTTCAATGAAGACCTATTCCTTAAAACAGACTCATCTGGTGAGTTATAATAGACCATTAATCGAAACATTACTTCACTTGACATAAAGAGGCTCTTGTTCATTTTGTTGTTTTGTTACCCAATTTCTATACTGTTCTTAGCAGAATTTAGGAGTAAAAACTCTTTTAAACATTCTGATTTTCAGATGGCTTTGGTTCTGACCCTTTCAAAGGCAGCGACCCCTTCGCCGCAGATATTTTGTTTCCGTTGACAAGTACTGTCACTGGTGAGGGCACAGGAAATGCCGGTGATGAAGCAGATACCAGTCTGTCTTGTGTTGAAAACAAAGCTTCAACGGGAACTCAGTGCTTTGAGTCAGAATTCCCAGATGAAGACAGTGACATAGAAATTAGCTACAGTCGAGAGGACCTGGACACCATTGCTATGGTAGATTATTCTCATGGATTTAAACCCATTCAGAGCTCGTCAGAAGAGCTGGGGCCAGAGTCTATCCGAGGCTGGTGTTCCCAGGGACAGTATTCTGTGGAATCAGACCCTAATGGGTACGAGCTTGATCTTGGTGCTGTCTCCCCACCCTCCGACATAGAAGAACATAGTCTGGGATCGCTGGCTGGAGAGGCTATTACTCAGTCATCAGCAGGATTAGAGCAAGGTAATTTATATTTTAGTCACATGGCCAGTTATAAAACCTTAGCTTTTTGGTTTTACTTTTTATAATTTCCATTTACATATACTGATGCTGGAAGTCAATTTTCTGCTGACCTAGGAAGACATTTCCATTACACAAAGAAGTTTCAGATATTTGCACTGAACTTCTTTTCTAAAATGTCACCAGTGCTACTCCTCAGCCTCCTAGTAGATAGACCTATGGTATAATTTGAAAATCCTAGGTGGTTTTGAGGTGAAGGTAACTGGGATTCATACTCATCTGAGATTGTTAGTAGATGCACCTATGGTATAAATTTGAAACTTCTAGATGACTTCCTTTTTCAGTTATCACATTCAGAAGATTTTCAGAAAACCTGACCTTTGACATCACCTCATTCTCAAGTTATTGCATTCACAAACGGGTGTCCACAGGGTCCACTCGGAGGCCTTTTAAGGCTAAAGGGGGGGAAAATATGCCCCCTATTGTTTTACATGTTGCATGTGATGAAAATTTAAGTTAGTATCATAAATCTTTTTTTCTATGATAATGGATGGACAGTATTTCTGGACATTGGCTGCCTTCGATTTTAGATGTGGAATTTTGAGCAATAGAATTGCCTTTATAAACCTTTAAACATTTAAATATTATATTATTTCAGATTTTTCTAAACAATGTCTTAAAATTATGGTCTTGTAACTGGGTCATAATTCTGTTCTTAACTAATCATTGTTTATTTCTGCTAGGTGAGCATTTTGATTTGACCAAAGCTGTTCTTCAGATTGGCGAACCTGCCCTGTTGGAGCCAGGGTGGACAGGCAACAGGGAGGAAACTTTGCCCTGTGATGTCATTTACAGTCAGCAGACAGAACAGGTTAAGAATATCAAAGAAGAAATCCAAATCCCTGCTGTTCCACAGAACTCACTAGATTCCCAGAACATTTTCACTAAGCCTGACTCACATCAGAACAGCCTTGAGTTGAACTATGAACCAACCAGTCAGTCTTCCTTTGACCCATATGGGTTTAAACTCAGCCCAGAGCATTCTAGTCACACACTTTTAGACCCTGATGAAGATGAGTTGAGTCCAGAACCTGCTGATGATGAGCTGACCTTTGACCCTGAACCCTGCTCTTCTCAACATCAACTGAACTTTGATACCTATGGGTTTGACATTACCTCCTCCCAGATGATACGGGACTTTGACCCTTATGGCTTTAAGCTAAGCCCTCAAGAAGAGAACCAGGAAGTACTGGACCCCTGTGGCCACGACAAGCAGGATGCAATAGACCTTTGTACCTATGACAACAATGAGCAAAGAAAGCTCTCTATCTATAATAACCCAGAAATACTGAAACCTCATACCCATGAAAACCAAGAAGTGCTTGAAAATGATAGCCACAATAACCAGGAATTTCTAGATTTGAGTAGTAATGGAAACCAAGAAGTGCTAGAACCATCTAGCCTCGAAAACAGGGAGTTGGTTAATCATGAAAACCAAGTCCTGGAACTCTGTAGTCATAGCAACCAAGAAGTTGTGGAACTCTATCGGAATAATAGCAGTGAGCAACCTTGTGACTGTCATAACCAAGAAGTGCTGGAACTTCATAGCCTTGACAGTCAGGACGTCCTGGACTTCTATCCAAAAAATCAGGAAGTGTTAGATTTAGATAGCCATGGTAACCAGGAAGTTTTGGATTTTAATAACAGTAAGGAAAACCAGGGCATGCTAGTTTCAGGTAGCTACAATAAGCAGGAACTTCAGGACCTTAGCAGCAATGAAAATCAGGAATTACCTGACCAGGAGGGGTTGGATTTGTTGAGTACAGACATTTTGCCTGAAGCAAACAACAACCAGTGCATTCTGGAACCAGAACAGAATGTCAGTTCTGTTAATGACAGCTCAGACAGTGATGTGGCATCAGAAAATATGCTGGGACTGCAGCTCAGTAACCTCAGTATCTGCACCTCGAATACCACAAATACTAGTACTGCTGATACTCTGAACATGGCCATCAGCAGCATGTCTGCCCACCAGGACCTAAATTCATCTGCTGCTCTGATCCACCACAACCTATTAGAAGGTGATCTAGGTTCAGTGTTTGGGGCTGGAGGATACATTGGATGTCCTGATGTGGCTGATGACCTAGAGCCATTGCAGAGAAGGCAGACAAACCCAGTACCAGAGCCAGTACGACCAGTTAGGCCTCCTCGACCATCTCTCAGGGTAAGTTGGACGTCATCTTTAGATGTTTATTTATTTTTTGTTGTTATTTGTCCCATGATTGTCAACATTTTGTAGAACTTAAGAGATTAAGAATAAATACCCAACATTTAAAATGAATTTAATTCAAGCTGTCATTAATGTGTTAGGATTAGGGATTTCTTTTTGAAATATATTTTATGTTAAATTTAAACTTTGAATTGAAATAACTACAACGGTAAATACACTTGTAAATATTTCTCAATCTGTAGAACCAGGTGTTTAGTCATTTTATCAATGTTATAAGTAGAATAGCATCCATCCACATTTTCTATTTCTGATCTATTACTTTGTGACTAATTACACATCGAGTACCAGTGTTAATAAGCCATTTTCCTCATTGTGAGGTTTACCATAACTATACCTGGCTCCATTTGAACAGTATTCCTAACGTAATCCTAAGAGAATGAATTTACTGGATTGTTGTTATTTATTTGTGAAATAATAAATGAGAATAGGATAAATACATGAAAATATATTTTTGGCTTGATTGATCTAATTTAACCTTCTTGAGTGGATCAGAATATGGATTGGCTCACCAATATTGTGTCCAGGGTTTGGACCAATATTTGATCCAAACAATTGAATCATTGCCTAACCCTAGCTAGAATTATAGTTGTTCTGTTAGTCAGGTATCCCATTAAACTGCTCCAAAGTCCAAAAATATTAAAACTTCTTACAGAATTGAGTTGAAAAAGATTTCTTGTAGGGGTTGGACAATATGCTAAAATTATCCATCCAAACACCCAGAAATTGCTGATATATTTATTGTTGGTTTGTGGTGCCATGCATACATATTTTCCTTTGTACTGAACATTGATTCTGGTTTCTTTAGCTAATGGTTTGCACCACTACTAAAGCACCTGCTGAGCAGCCAGAAACCAAATTCTAGAACCTATCTGAGAGAAAAATGTTTTCATTTTGTTTGAAGTTTAAAAATTATTAAAACAGAGTTAAATGATTATTTAACATAATTACTAAAGGTCAGAAAGTCAGCGTGCCTCTCGAACAAGTGTAATTTAGATGAATATAATATCAGCTGCTTTGTGCATAGAAATTTTTATTTAATACAAACCCAAAATATATACTTACGGTTTCATCTACCTTCATGTGTTTTAGGCCAAGGACAAGGCCCAGTCCCAGACTCAGGTCATCGATTTAAAGTGATCTCTCACCATGAAACATTCAAGTGAGGTTTACTGTGTCAGCATGGTTCCTGTGACGACAACAAGACAGGAAGTGAAGATGATAAGGAATAAAGTAAGACAAAGGGAAATGCAATGGAAGAAGAATGGCTAACGAGCAAGAGTTCATTCTAATGTTAATTATGACAGTAAATTAGTTCAGTTTAATGAGAGGGGAAACAAGATGAAAAAACTACCAGGAACCATGAGACCAAATGATAAAAAGATTTCCTGATTATTATATTAAGGAACATGATTGGCCCTTTTTATTCAGTGTATTTGTTTCCATCTGTCAAGGTTGCAAACAACTATCTAACTTGCTATCTTGTCTTTTTATGATTTGATGAACTTAAGAAGGTTTTGACAGACCTGACTGGTTTGAAGTGAAAATAATGTCCATGTTTGTGATGTGACATACAGTAAATATTAGGACATATGTTACCAGACTTCAAATAGATAAACTGTATATAAATGATACAATGTAATCTGCTGTTGTGGTTTTGAGATTATTTAGATGATCAGAATTATTTAGATCTAAGTTGCATATGAACTGTAGAGAGTTTATTGTCGGATTTACCAATGAGTGCATATCCATGCTCGCAACAGTGTTTTCACGCGTCATTTAAGAGCGCTCCTTAAAGAGAAGCAGTGGTTTGCTGCTATTCTGGGCCAGATTCTTCAATTTCACCACTGACAAAGCATGACTGATGGCTGTGGTCAGAAGTGTGCTTTGTTACGTGTGTAGCACGCTCACTAGTGATGTCAGAGCATTGTGATGTGAACCTGTGCATCACTGCTGCAAGTCAAGGGCGAGTAAAACAATATCTTAGTTAGGTTTAAGTTTCTCTTTAAAGTGTGATGCCACCCATGTTTGTAATTGGACTGTAACTGAAAGATGGCCACTTCATTCTTTGTCCCAATTTCATACTGTACACTAATGCTGAAAATAAAAACTATGCAGTGATTTTGGTTGTGTACTGTTAGTTAGGTAGTTACAGATGTGACTACCTAACGAACAGGGCAGGCTGACAGTTTTCTCATTTCTTTGGTAGCAAAGCTGATAAAGCTGTGTCCAACCAGGAAATGTGGCTGTGAGCAAAGAAAGTCAGCGACATTCTGTGACTTCAAGTGGCGATGGGCAAAAAGCCCAGGATGAACTCTTCTCATGCTGGAGGCCACTGAAGTGACTACTAGTGTGTCACTGACATTTGACAGGGTTGTAAATACATGAGATCACCTAGGCAACCACAGCCTGGAATGTCTACTAGCGATCAGATCTCAAAGTGATGCATGAATAAACCGCTGGGGTGGCGACACAACACCAAAAGACAGATACCCTCATTTGAGTGGAAGAGCAGTGATGTGGAAAGACTATTGCCTTCTTCCCTAAGCACTAGTATTTTGGTCTCTCCCTTGTAATGTAATTAATTTTACTACTGCTGATATTTAAAAACACCAGTGAATATATACAAGTTTATTTTTAAGCTTTAAAAGAATACCTATTTTCTTTATTACACATATTTAACTGCACAATATACAGTGGTCTTCTCTAATGTCACTGCTAATAAATCCCCTGTAAGTACTCATCTATTTGATAGCACTGCCAGTGAAACTTTATAAAGTGATTCAGATTTTTTCCATCTATGTTTTCATTTGTGAATGGCGCATACAAAATCATGCAGATTTACAATGGAAAGCATACTGACAGATCTGAGCGTTTCATATGGTGTAAACACCTGCTTAGAAATGGTATGAAGCATGGAACTGGGACACAGCGAGGGTGGCGTGGGTCTGGCACCAGCGGTGCTGTAATGCTGCCCCTCCGGCAGTTTCTTCCACGCAAGTCTGATAGGCTGGCAAGAAAAGTCAGTTGCAACAAGTTTACTGTGACTAAAGTAGTCAGTGAAGTAAGAAGAGCCAACAGTGACATTACAGCCAGAGTACAAAACAGAAGTCTTTGAGCTGATCATTTTCTGTAGGTTTGTCACTCCCAGAGACCTCTTTGACACTGTTATATCATTTTCAGGTTATAGTTAGATATCTAATTATATATAAAACACTGTTATTCCTTTTGATTGTATCCACAAAAGGTCACAAAGGTTTTAAACAAGTGGAGATATCGTCTGAATTTCAGGAGCTGGCCACACCTCTTTCACGCCCCTTCCAGCCCTTCCAGCCTCTCACCAATACCTGCTGTTTCTCATTTTCATGCCCCCCCCTCCTCCTTTCCTTCTATTCTCCTCTTCTCCATTTTTTTTCATTCACTTCTTGATAGTACATGGGGATCTGCCTGGCCCAGGAGCCGCTGCCAGTCCCCTTCGAGGCCTTCCCCAAACCACAGCACCAGTTCACAGTTTCTCATCCTTCATCGCTCATCATAACTGAGGATGTGGTCCCAGCTAGTGAAGTACATGTTATTTACCTGTATGCTAGCAGAGCATCAGTACCCTGTGTAACCAGTTCATTAGGCAATTCATAAATGGCACATGCACTGATACATATATGGCGCTTTATTCTTCTGAGCACCCAAAGCCTGTTCTACTACAAGCATCATTTAACCACGCACATTCACACAAGCACTTTTTGTCTACACCTAAGAGCTTTTATCTAACAGTCACATACACATGGAACTTGGGATTCAGTATTTTGCTCAGTGTTATTTCAACATGGAGACTGGGGGATGTAGACCCAGTCTACCTCCTGAGCCAACAATTCAATTCCAAAAGTTTGCATGTTGTGTAAAATAAATTTAAAAAAAAAAAAAAAAAACAGAATTCACTGATTTACTCATCTTTATTCATAATCGAAAATAGAAAACATATCAAATGTTTAAACTGAGAAAAATCATTTAAAGAAAAATATATAGTATTTGAATTTGATGGCAGCAGCACACTCTGTAGCATCTCCTCTTCTTTAACATTAATCCACAAACCTTTGGGAACCAAGGAGAGCAGCTGCTGGACTTTTGGGAGTCCCATTCTTGTCTGATAGAGGATATAGCTGCTCAGTAGTCCTGTGTCTTTGTCACTTTATGATGCTCACCAGATGCAGTGTCCATGTTTTCCCATTTCAGCTGGTAAAAGGTCTGCACTACAGATAGTCAGCTCAGCAAGGACTCTTCTACTCTGAAGGTGCTCTCTGAAACACATGCCATCTGAATGGGAGTATATGCTGCTCTAAAACTGCTAACTCCAGAGGCACTAAGGCACGCCCACACCATCAGAAATGCACGCTTTTGAACAGTAAGCAAGCAGGATAGTCTAGAGGACGCAGTGTCCATGTTTTCCCATTTCAAATTAAAACATTTTTAGTTTTCCACTTTGTTCAGTGCATTTTAAATGAGCTTTTGTAGAGATGATGGCACTGTTTCTGTGTGAGATGTGAGTGGTTTCTGGCTTAAACCATGTTTTGTGAACACAGCTCACTGTGTTCACAGATAGTGATTTCTGTCTGTTCCTAAGCTCATGCGCTGATTTCATAACAGAATCATGTCTGCTTGAGGACCTGAAGATCAGCAGCATCTAATGTTGATTTTCAGCCTTGTTCCTCATGCACAGATTTATCCAGATGCTCTGAATCTTCTGAACTTATGACTTTGGATGATGAGATATTCACAATGGCTCAACAGTTTTATAGAAGCACTTTTTTGCAGCTCTCTCTCTAAGATGTTCTTTTTTTATCCAGTCCTGTTGTCAGTAATTACATAGAAAAATGTTTCTTTTTCGTGCCCCTTACTTTTTCAGCCATTTGCAGCCCCATCCCAACTTTTTTGAAACATGCTGCTGCCATCAAATTTAAACTGACCTGATTTTTTTAACATGGTAGTATATATATCATGGGTATAAAGCTACCTTTATACCCATGATCAGGCACTGATTGACGTGTGTTTTGGATAAGCAGTTTTTCTATGCATTTTGGTCTTTCGTCAACATGGAGCCCATATTTAAAGCCACTGAAACAGAGCATTTGAAAAACCTCTTCCACAGTGAAGACTTTCAGAAACTGCATTTTGACACTATGTTACAAAACTGAGATTTTGTATTGCAACGGGAAAGGTGTGTGCGGCATTGTTGCTTGGAGGCTTCTGATTGGCCAACATTTCTTTGCATGTGGATGCAGCATAAAATATGTGAGGGTACACACCTTTACAGGATATTTTCTAATGTCTGTTTCAGTATCATTAACATCTGTATTTCATGTATGAAGCTATGTTATTGGCAAAATCTAAACCATGTTTGACAAATGATCTAGAGTTCACTAGCGTGAATTACAGCGCTTCCTATACAAGCATAGGTCTCCATGTATTTCCTTTCTGTTTTCAAATATACAATCATGTAAAGAAAACAGAACATTTAGAAGACTTATTTTGTTTATTTGTTGCATTTTGGAACATAATTAGTTACATACACAAAACTAAAATAACAGTTTGCACTTCCAGATGCACTGTTACAACACCCAGAAACTATGATGTATTCAGCATGTTCTGTTGCAGAAAACTGGATTATCTCTTTCAGAAAGCAGGCTAAAACTACGTTTCTCAAGCTAAAAGGCCATAAACCTAACCTGCCTGCTGGAAGCTTAGCTTCAACAGCAGATTTCGGTCTGAGTCCCCCTGACTCAGTGGCTACTGTACTGCTGAATGAGAGTGCATTGTACCATGATGTGCTTACAGTTAAGCATATTCCATATAAAGTAGCCTCACACCTACACAAGCATGGAACATTACATCCACTTAACTAGATGATTCAACCAGTAACATGTGATTTAAGATGGTGCTGCCAAGTATCTTATGTGATAAAGAGCAGGTTTGACGTTTTGTGGTGTAGTAATATAGCAAAACTGGAGCTCCACCATGTGCCAGCTGATGATTTGTTTTTCATTTATCTTTGGCCCTGCCCTAATTCTGATGTGGATGTGTGCAGATTTTTGTAGTTATGCATATAAATTTACCTCAAATGTTAGCAAAATATTTGTGTCACAACAACCCATGTCAAATAAAAATGAAAGTCATTTTCAGAGTTTGCAAAAGCAGGTGAATTCAGACATAAGAGCCACCAATCAAAGTAAAGGCATAATGAAACATGAGTGTGGCTTTCAGTTTGTCCAAGGCCTTTCATCAGTGTTTGTCACTTGGGTTCAGAAAAAACTGAATAGCTTTTGACACAGTCAAAATAATGTTGTCCTCAAAATGTGAAAACCTAAAAAGAGGAATATCTGTAAACATGAGGGTATTGTTCTAAAATGTTTTTGTGAATAATAGTGATACATTTCAAGGTGGTAGAAGCTTTACTGACCTCTTTGAACAGATCTCTTTACAATTTTTTTCTCTGCCTGTAGAATGGAGCTCAGTTATGAAGATATGTATCACCATGTTTGTACTATCTGTCTGTAACGGTGACCCAATAAGATAATTTAGCAAGAAACGTTTGTCATTAGAGTTCAAGTATCTTAAGTATCTGCAGGTGGAGCTATCTTCCTGCTTAAACTATGTTTTGTTTTTTATTCTCCCAATATAGGCTATGACATCTTTCACTAAAAATTGCTGCAGGTACAAATGACATTCATATTTTATGGAAGTGTAACAGACAGTTTAATATAAAAAAGGCTTTTCCTGAAAATTCCCCACAAATTATCCACATGTCAGCAGAATAATTCCAACAGGCTGCCACTCTCCAGGGCTGTAGTATATTTTAATCGATTGCCAAGGTAACTTACAAAAAAAGCAAAAATGCATCATTGTACATAGACACATGTAGCACAGTACTGTTCTGTACACTAAAAATGACAATGTTTGCAATCAGTTTTATTATATACACAGATAGCTGTTAATTTATCTGATTTAAAATATCTATATATTCATTTTACTGGCTGCTTTTATTACCCAGACAGGATGAGCATATTACCCAAAGCATTGCCAGAGCTGTTCTATTGTTCAGAGAGGCAGACATCAAGTTCCTTGTGGAGCTTTTCATTCTTTGCAGCGTGTGTGTGTTTTCTATGATGTACATGTATGTGCTCTAAAGCCATGATCAAAGGACAGCATATTCAGAAGAAATTCAGTGTTTTGTCATGATGCAGCCATGGTTTATTGTGATGATGATTCATTTACAGTATGTCTAATGTACAACTTGGTGTCTTAAATGTGTGATGAAAAAACTAAGAAATAAAATTCATCTGCAAGCCATAGTGTGGTCTGCTTTTTCCTCTATTGTCTGTTCCTGCTGCCTATACAAAGCGAGAACTATCAGATGACCCCTGTGAGTCAGCACTTGGCAATGGTGGGAAAAAGGAACCCCCTTTTTAACAGGAGGAAACCTGCAACAAGACTGGGCTCTGGGAAGGGCAGTCATGAGCCACCACCAGTTGTGGGGTAATAAAGAGAAGAGGGCAAAGACGTGCATAGTGAAAGGACAAAATTGGAATCATAAAAAATGTGAAGATGTTTTATTAATTGTGCTGTGTAAGACACATTTGTTTCATGTGTTATTGTATACCTTCAGGTATTCATAAATCAAAGACCATGTGTCATAGTTCACCTCTTTTTTTTCTGTGCAGAGGCAATTCACAGACAATTTCAAAGACAAGGATAGAAAGCTTCTATTCAGACAGGTGGGGAGCCACTTCTGCTTTAGTGCCTTTGAATCTGGCCCAAAGCTGGTTTAACAACTCAATGTTAGGTAGTGAAAGCTGAAAAAATGATGACACATAGGATCTGTCAGCTGCATCTGCTGACACATGGCAGATGGCTCCAGCTTATAGGAAGCGCTGAATTCCTGGTGCTGTGGCAGCCAGCTGGGCCCAGGA
Source organism: Pelvicachromis taeniatus (assembly GCA_015108175.1). Classification (NCBI taxonomy): domain Eukaryota; kingdom Metazoa; phylum Chordata; class Actinopteri; order Cichliformes; family Cichlidae; genus Pelvicachromis; species Pelvicachromis taeniatus. Next base: position 15,488 of record VURO01037550.1, read on the forward strand.
CCAGTCTTTGTTCACTGAAAGTGAGTACAATGGAGTCAAGAAGGCTCGTCAGCAGTGGCTGTTTACAGAAGGATGACGTTGATGTCTTCCTAAGTAACCCCTGACAAAACACCACATCAGACCAATATGACCTCTAAATGAACTTGCAACAGCTTCAATTACCAGTGATCCATCCATCTTCTTCTACTTATCCAATTCAGGGTCACAGTGGGCAAGAGTCTATCCAAGGTGCCATAGGGTTGCCAACGTTTTGCAAGGAGAAATGAGAGACATACAGACAACTATTCATTCACACCTATGGGCAATTTAGATTCACCAAATTTAACCCCAGTAACTGCATGTCTTCAAACTGTGGGAGGAAGCCAGAGTACCCAGAGAGAACCCACGCAGACATGACATGTACAGAAAGGCTCCAGCCAGATGCTGTATTTAAACCCAAGACCCAGGTGCTAACCACCTCAACGCTGTGCTGCACATTTAGCATTTACTAAGAAATACTTATCAAAGAATTAGCTTTTTCTATCATCTTAAACCTGTTGTTTTTCATTATTTTTTAACATTTTTATAAATGAAGATCACAGATAACCTGTTGTTTTTGTGACATAATTATATATTTCAATCATCTTAGAAAAAGAAATGGCATTTAATGCAAATTATTTTACAGCAAATGAGCTCCATGCAAACAAAAATTGAGTTGGATGCAGGTTCCACTGAAAGACAAGCTAATAAATGATACTGTACTTCAGGCATGAACATTCTAATAAGCTCACTCAATTTGACAAAATCAAATCATTTAGATAGAAATCATGTTTTTGATGTAGCGGACTGGTTTTGTTTGCTGTTATAAGAAACCGAGTCATTCCTGATGTACCTGATGATTGCTCAAATAAAAGGACAAATACAGGTGAATGTAAAAAAACCAATTCTTGATGAAGTCTTTCACTTTCAGTGTCAACTAAATTAAGAAATTAAATATGAAATATAGAAATAATACCCACAATACAGTGTAAACTTGGCTTCAGAGAGAAAAACCTAACCCAAGCAAACACACACACACTTTAGATTGGTGCTGATGACGGAGACATTTGGAGAGTTTTGTTTCTCTGGCGACAACAGAAGACGGTCACTGTGATGATGACGATGAGGACTGTTAATATGATGAAGCCTGCACCAACCCATGCTCCAACACTCAAATCTGGAGAAAGAATGAGGGTCACTGTTAAATGGACTGGTTATACATGAGCACTCAAAGTGCTTTATACAACATGCCTTATTCACACACACATTGATATAAGCACTTTTTTCATTGTCTAAGTGCTTTCTATCTAACATGCTGAACACATCAAGAACAACTCAGGGTTCATTTGGGCGTCTGTAGCTCAGGAGGTAGAGCAGGTCATATACTGCTCAGAAGGTTAGTAGTTCGATCCAGTCTTCATGCCAACTAATCTTGGGCAAGGTACTAACCCCAAGTTGCTCTCCGATGCATCCATCGGAGTGTGAATGTTAGTTAGGAAGCACATAAACACATAGAAGAAAGTGCTTGTGTGAATGTGGCATGTTGTATAAAGCACTCCAAGTGCTCTGGGAGAGTAGAAAACACTTCACTTGCCCAAGTATAGTTTGGTACACATACTGGAGCTGCCAGGGATCAAACTATGAACCTTCTAATTACTTGATGGCCTGCTGTACCTCAAGAACCACAGGAAATTCGGACAATGAGTGCTACCACCTCAGACGTCTGTCAAAGGTTAAGCATTTTCTATCTAGACGTGATTTGGAAACTGTCATCCCTGCTTTTCTAACTTCACGCTTGGATTACTGCGACTCCCTTTTAATAGGGGTTGGCCAAGGTACTCTGTCATACCTGCAACTGGTGCAGAACGCTGCCACACTTAACTGGTAAAAGGAAATTTGAGCATATTACTCCAGTTCTGGCCTCCCTACACTGGCTTCCAATTAAAATTAGGATCCATTTTAAAATCATTTTACTGGTTTTAAAATCCTTAAATTGTCTGTAAATATTTGTCTGATCTGCTTCTATGTCCCCCCTTGTTCACTCCGGTCAGCTGAGCAGTTGTTGCTCTCAGTCCTTAAATCACGGGTGAAACTTACAGTTTGGCCCCGAAGCTTTGGAATGCTCTTCCTCTTCACATCAGGCAGTCCTACATAAGTGCTGGTCTTTAAATCCAGATTAAAAACTTATTTTTATTCACTGGACTTTGACTCAGTGGGTAACTGACAGTATTACTTGTATTTTATTGTTATTATTATTGTTATTATTTATCTATTGTATGTTTCATTCTTGTGTACCTCTTTGGTCAGCCATGTGTTGTAAAGTGCTATATAAATAAACTATGCTATGCTATGCTATGCTACGCTATGACAATGCCAGGATCCATCAAGCTCAGATTGTGACAGAGTGGTTCTGAGAACATAAGACATCATTTTCATACATGGAGTGTACACCACAGAGTCCAGACCTTAACCCCATTGAGAATCTTTGGGATGTGCTGGAGAAGGCTTTGCACAGCGGTCAGACTCTACCATCATCAATGCGAGTTCTTGTTGAATAATTAATGCGACACTGGATGGAAATAAATCTTGTGACATTGCAGAAGCTTATAGTAACAATGCCACAGTGAATGCGTGCTGTAATCACAGCTAAAGGCGGTCCAACGAAATATTAGAGTGTGAGCTTTTTTGGTGGCGGCTATTGTTTTGGCCAAGCAGTGTATGAAGCAAAAGGAATCAAATCAGACAAAATGACAAATTAATATTAGAGCATCTTAATTTTCCAGCAGAGGGCAGCATTCTCCCTCTTATGCTAGTGTACACTGGTTGTTTATTACTCCAGTGTTGAGTATTTAATGAGGAAGAAGAAAGCTGTAGTTGTAACAGCTAATGAAAAATTTCAGTATATCTTCACCCTCAAAGCTCAAATGGTTTACATGGTTGCATATAGAATATGTGTACCTTGTATGACATTCCCTCGTCTTTGTGTGCACTGTTGTGTGCTCCAGGATCCCTGCTGAGTGGCTTTGGGTCTGGAGATGATGAACGCTGCCACCATGAAGCAGTAACTCTCTCCTTCATCCAGTCCCCGTATCTCAGTCATGCTTAATTCTGATATCACATCTCTCTAATGGGTAACGACAGGACAGATCATTCACCCGTAAACATTTAACCAACTTACCAATCACACATTTAGACTTTCAGGTCAAGTCTTTATTTGACTGATCATACTTATATTAGTTACTCTTACTTAATTTTCTTAATTAAATGTTGTTGAATACCCAGAGGATCAGGCTTAACATAAGACCAGACACAGCAGAAAACAGCTAGCCTATACAAATGAATGCCACATTGTTGTTCTTTATTTCTGTTTCTTCACAAATTCTTAGAGCTGCCGTTCTGGATTTTTAGAAGCTGTCCAATTATTGGTAATACTGACCAGTGTTGAATGTAAATAGCCATAAGACCTAAATCTAAAGGTCCAGATGAACTTGTTAGTTTAACAACTAACTAACTAGCCAACTAAGCACCTTCCAGATGGTCACGTGATGCTGTCAGACTGAGTGGATGGTCTTTTCCTGAGCTCCCGCCTACTGAGCATTTCATGCGTAATTATTCTTACCTTCTGCACAACCTTGAAAAAAAACTTGCAATAAGACTCCGTTAAAATATCTCCCTCAAGAGCTGCAAAATCTGCATGTTAATGAGTACAGCTACCATGCCAGTTACACCTGTGGACGATGATGCCCTCGCTGTGGAGATATTAAAGACCGTCGTGGACAAAATATTTACTATAATGGAGAACAAATTTGACGAGCTCTCAATATCACTAAAGAATATATCAGCACAACTGGAATTAAGTTCTAAACGTATCTCTGACACTGAGAACCGCCTATCAGCTGCAGAAGACTCCATGTCAGGTATGGGAACTAGACTGGGTGATATGGAGACTAAAGTGCACATGCTTATGGGTCTAGATTTGGAGGGCCGGAGCTGAAGAGATAACATTGTAAATCCTGAATTTAAAGGAGGGCACTGAAAGTTGAGAACCGGTGAGAGTCCTTGAAAGCTTTGCTGAGTTTACAAACTAAGCAGGGGAAGATCAAAATTGACAGAGCCCATCGATCTATTGGATTATCAAGACCTGATCATCCTCTCACAATGATTATTAAGCTGCATAATCTGCTGGACAAGATGAGGAACCTCACTGCAGTCAAAGACAAAGGTCCTCTGACTTTTAATGGACAGATCATTTATATTCAACAAGATTTGGCAACAGGAGTTAATTAAGGAGTTAAGTATGAGTATGTCAAGAGTCTGTCAAAAGCTTATCCAAAAAAATATGTGCATATTTATGCACTATCCTGCCGCACCAAACTTTTTCCACAGAGGAAAAAATTATTCTTTTCATACACCTGATGATGCTCTTGCCTTTTTGGACAGCTTGAGTTAAAATGAAGTAAACTGACAGCAATTCAGCAAAAAAGACTAGTATTATTATGGCACCTAAGTACCTTCCTAAGTACATTAATAAATTAAGGATACCTTGCTGATAGCATCACCAAGGTATCCTTAATACCTTACTGAATGTGTATTGTTGGTGTAACGGAACTGAATGATGCACGTTTAATAAGGAATTACTTAATTATTTCCTCCTTTTTTATTTGTCTTTTCTAATAGACTTTAGAAAGCAAAATGAGCGTAATTTAGAAATATAATGAGGTTAGCTTGCCTTCCCAGTGGCGTGCAGGAGTATGGAGAGGAATTTTTATTTTTGGGGGGAGTTTTTCTTTCTCTTTTTGCCTCTCTGTCAATGGCTCTAGCTCAGTTTCATGAGACCCAATTTCTTTTATCCTATGGATCGCAGGATCGGCTTATTTGGGGAAGGAAGGGGGTTTGCTTTTCTTTATTCATTATTATTATTATTGTTATGCAAGGCTGCTGTTTCTGTTGTTTATCTTTTTCACTTTTTTGTTAATTCAGTGTATCTAAGGCCACCCACATTTACTTTTATGGAAGCATTTGTTTGCATTTGTGCAACAGTGCACTCCCAGAAATGATGTTTTACAAAGCATGTAACAATAGAACAAAAACGTTGAGTTGATATCACTGACCTCAAAATAATTTCTTTAAATGTTAATGTTGTAAAAAGGCCAAAAACACTTTCATTCTTGAAAAAGGAAAAAACCCAAACGATTTGGACCAAAATTAAAGAGAACTTAGGTTGGCCAAGTTCTTTATTCATCTTATAATTCAAAAAGTAGAGGAGTGGCCATCCATACTCATCATAAACTGCCTTTAACCAGAGAAAATGTTATAAAAGACAATGAAGGACGCTACATTCTTATCTCTGGCTTTTTATTTGGAGAATCTATTTTTATAGGATGCGTTTAGAAAATGTCTCTTTTTTCCCAAATCTTTTAACCCATGTTTCAGCCATAGCTGCTCCATATATGGTATTGGGAGGTGACTTTAATTGTGTTCCTGATCCAAGGGTTGATAAATCTCCATTGGGGGTGGAGATTTGGGCCAAAAAACCCCCATCTGAGTTTCTCGAGAATAGATTTGCGCCTATCATCCAGGACGGTGCTGGATAGGATGGAAGAGTGCTCAATAAACACTTGTCCATTATTCGATCATTCATTAGTAAGTATAACTATTCACCCACCTTATTTTGACCCTTATTCACACTGATGGAGGCTGAATCCATATTTAATGAGTAGCCCTACGTTTATTGAGTATATCACTAAACAGTGGAATGTTTTTATGGCCACTAACAAGATGTTAGCCCATTTTTACTGTGGGAAACTGCCAAAGCCTATCTCAGGGGTAGTATTCAATTCAATCCAATTCAATTTTATTTATATAGGGATAAATCACAACAACAGTTGCCTCAAGGCGCTTAGTATTATAGTGTAGTGTAGTTTCTGCACTGTGGTGTAGAACTGTGATATTGTTATCAGAGAACCAGAGGGAGGTTTTAAATATCCCTGTGACAGAGGAGGAAGTGTGACTTGCTATCAATTCTCTTAAAGGAGGAAAAGCATCAGGACCCGATGGTTTCTGTCCAGACTTTTATAAAAAACTAAGTCACCTTCTTACCGGACCATTGACCAATATGTTTTTAGTTTCTTTTAAGAATGGATATCTGCCCCCAACACTTATTTTTTTATAATTCTTAAGAAAAATAAATCACCAGATAGGTGTGGATCATACATGCTGATCAGCCTCATCGATGTTGATGCTAAATTACTCTCTAAGCTATTAGTGATGAGACTGGAGGGCATTCTCCCATAGTTTATGAACCCTGATCAAACAGGCTTTATCCAAAATCGTTTCTCATTTACAAATGTGAGACGATTATTAAATATTATACAATATTCGAATCCCACAAATTATAAAGCTTATGTTATATGTTTAGATGCCGAAAAGGCATTTGACAGAATCGAGTGGACATACTTATTTACCGTATTAGAAAGATTTGGCTTAGCGAGGGTTTTATTGGATGGATTTAAACTACCTACAAAATTCCAGAAGCCTGTGTTATAACAAATGGTGTACAATCATCAGCCTTCCCACTGTAAAGAAGTATGAGGCAGGGCCTTAGTCCTTTGTCCCCTCTTCTCTTCTGTTGTTATTAATCTCTGGCTCTCTTCCTCAGCATGTCTTTTATCCTGTCTTCCTTCTTTAACCCCAACCGGTTGCAGCAGATGGCCGCCCCTCCCTGAGCCTGGTTCTGCCGGAGGTTTCTTCCTGTTTAAAGGGAGTTTTTCCTTTCCACTGTCGCCAAAGTGCT
>VURO01037552.1:0-26526 GCA_015108175.1 Pelvicachromis taeniatus
CGGGGGACAAAGTGCTTGTGCTGCTCCCTTCTTCCAACTCAAAACTGCTCGCCAAGTGGCAAGGACCCTTCGTGGTCACGCGACGGGACCGCCGTTTGTTGCTGCGTCTGGGCCCGCAGCAGCCCCAGCTGCTCTTCTTGCGCAGCGGCCTGCTGCGTAGACATCGTCGCCAGATCCTGCATCATCTGCCCCAGCACTGCCAGCGGCTGGGTCGGGCCCGGTAGGTTCAACATGGCACACGGCTCTCCCGGGTTTCGGCACCACTGTAACGGATCACCCGAGACGTCACTTTAGTTTGGGTTCAGCTACCCGTTTATTCAAGAATCAACATGTGTTTCTCCAGCCTTGACAGCTCCTCTGGGGCGCAGCTCTGGACAGTTTTTCCTCCTCTCTCCACGTCACTCCTTTTATAACCACATCACAACAGCTGTCAGTTAGGGACACTCTTTGAACATACACACACATGCTGACCGGTAGATAACACACTTTGAAACTAAACATTTTCAACTGGTACTTTGAAACTAAACATTATCAGCTGAAGAGCTCGCTGTGTCACCTCTGACTGCTCTGCAGCAGGCCCGAGACCACGCCCCCGCCACACAACCCTGTACAGCTTGACCATGCTTGGCTCCACATACAGCTGTGAGGCAGCTTTCTCCACAATGAACATAATAAAAACTAAATATCATTCCAGGCTCACCAATGAGCACCTGCACATGTGTATGAGAATGGCCCTGACACCATTCCAGCCCAGATTTAAAATCCTGGTCGGGCAAACTAAAACTCAATTCTCTCACTGAACAACAGAAAGTGTGGAAGTGGAATATAAAAGGGAAAGAAAGGGAAACTGTAAAATTGTTAAGATGTTTTGAGATATCTGTTGAAAAATTAATTGAGATTAATGTAGTCAAGATGTGAAAGCTAAAGAAAAAGGGAAACTCGAGCTGCTGATATTTTTTTTCCTGAAATTAAGCACTTTGTTTTAAGATGCACTATTTAGCCATTTTATTTATTTTCTCTCTTTCATTTTAAACTGCAGCCCTATATCTAATGTAGGCCTACTGTGTGTTTCAGTGTTAACAATAAATTTTGTTGAAACGTTTTTAACTTTAACTCGCATTGATTTGACAGTCTATATTTCATACATTCAGATATTGATAAAAATAGGCTGCTTTTGTTTCACAATCATAATGCAAGTTAGACATTACCTCTGCTATTCAGACGTCTCTCCTGCAGACCAGACTAGTCGCGTCCAGTAAGTTATTTGAATATTTAATAATTATCTGCTCCACTCACGCTTCCTGCGTTTTTCTTCTTTCTCGTTTTTTCTTCTTTTTTTCACTCTCATAAAGAGGAAGTGGAATACACGTGTAGGCCGAATCGACAAACAAATTCATTACTCATAACGTGCTTATTAAGAGGATCACCTGGACAGCGAGAAATGATCACAGGTCTGTGAGGCTATAAACGCGCAGGGGGTAACGAGTAACCAGGGGGACGCTCTAAAACTCTTTACTCTAAAAGTAAAGTATATTAGGTTATTATACCCTGGATTTCACTGAGTGAAAAAGGGGAGGGGAGTTTGAAAAAGCCTGAACACCTTCTCTACAAAAAGTGAGTGTATTGTTGATTGATTTTGTTCCTGAAGGTTTAATTATAACATGCTTATATTGCAACTCAATGCTGTTATGTGTGTTGAACTCTACATGTATTATAGGAACATTAATAATGATAATCCACAGCAGATCTGACCAAAATGCTGATCTTTCTTGCTGGCTTTCATGGTAGCCTGTAAAAAATACAATTTATTTTCATGTCAATTCCCACCTCAATTTTCTCAATACTAAACTTTGTATTCTTTTCTTTTGCCTTAAATGTAAACAACAGCAACAAAAAACAAACTTCTTAAAATGTATTTTTGTTCCTCTTTTTTTCGTCAGAATAAATTGGGACCGGGCTCATTGGCTGAGACGGTGGAGGAAAACAGCGACACGTTAACTGTTATTGCCGAAGTTCCCGTATGAACCGAACAATTCTGAAAATCCAAGGAAAAGCTGTGTGTTTTCCTTATAGTTGGAAGATGGAGGATGTGGAGGATCAACAGCTCTACTCTGAGCCCATCCAGGATGGCTGAACTCACCCTTATCTCTAAGGCCAGCCACCCTTCGGAGGAAGCCCATTTCCACCTCTAGTATCTGTGATCTCGTTCTTTCCATCCTTACACAGAGGTGGTTGGAGCAAAGAGCAAAACATAAAGATTCTCTGCAAGGGAGCTCTAACAACATTATACTCTGCAGCTAGATGTGACACACTTGTGTCTGTCAGTTTTACAAAATGAGCAGCAGAATTACAGTTGAAAGCTCTCGAACTCAACTTTGATCATAGACGAGGAGGATGTGTCTGAAGATGAAGGCCATCATGATGTTAATTCTCAATCTGATGATTATATACCAAATAAGGGAACTGTAATTTCTCCATTAAACATAATAAAGAGCATCGGGGCCCACTAGAATGGCAGCGACTCGTGTGCTAGATACCAAGTCCGGTTTTGACATTTAGAATTAGATCCTCATTGAACCATGATTTGTGAGAGGTAAATGAAACCACTGCACTAAATAGTGACTGAAATAGTAACGGAGTTAATAATGAGATATAGACAATATTTACTGGACACTTTTGGATAATTGACGTGTGTCAATTTGAAGTACAATTTTTTAGGTTTAACAGTCACTTTTCCACTTTAAAACCCAACTCTTAAGGAATCACTTAAGGAAAATTAAGTTATAAACTAACTGCAGTTCATAGATGGCACCCAAAGGAGAGTTATTTAAATGTATTGTCAACCCATATTGACACAATGGAAATCTTTTACAGAATTAGGTGTGCTAATGAACCATTTTGACAGTATGCCTATCAGAAAAAAATCAGCCTTCAAGCAACCATAAAAATGCTGTCCAGTATATATTGGGCAATATAAGCTTTATTTTGCATATCTGGGTAACTAAACAGCCATTGAAAACAGTCATGAATATGTTTGAACACATAGCAATAATTTCAGAATTGTTTTACAATTATAAAACACTGAATTTTGGCACCACATGGTGGTTAAAAACTGGTAAAAGACAAGCCATCTCTGCTCCAATACCTCCTGCTTGAACTGGGTTGTAGGAGAGTACATTAAATCAGGGCATTTAAGATGAATCACTACATAAAGAGTATGGGCATGGATTACATGAGAACCTGTAAGACAAACATTGCAATGGAGTCATCAGACAGTGAACACAATATAAGGGCTCTAATGTGTAATCTCTGTTGAAGACCACTGAACTGTTGACTTACTTATATGGTTGACTTTGGAATCACAGTTTAAAGAGGTCTGATCTCTGATAAAATATACTCTTAAACTATTGAAAAATCAATAGCCTCCATAGAGATTCAACATCAACCTTATTATTCTGTAATTGTGCAGGAACTGTGTGGAGCGCAGACGTAGTCGTTCAAGTAACCCACAGATATACAAGTTGTTGTCTCTCTCCCTCCGGTGGTGTTATTAGTCAGCAAATAGTGATGTTTAGAATGTGATGGCAATCTTTTTATAGACAGAACAAAATGCACACATTTAGGCTGACAAATATTCTCAAAAATATGCTAAAATGATTTATGTACTTAAAAAAAAATAGAGACACAAAAAGGCTGAGTAAAATATTTCTTTTTTTTCCCCCAAAAAATGAAACATTCCTCTACATATTATTTAAAACGTATCCAGTTTAATTATTCAGGAGATGAATATGTACACTTTTTATTTCATCATTTGCCTCAGGCAGTGAGCAGTTTACTGTATAATAGATTTACATAGCAAATACTGACATAGTATTCTGTCAAGGCATGTTCCAGCATCAAAATAGGCTTCAAAATATATAATATTGTTCCACATAAAATATGAAATCACTGATCATATCATAATTATTTTAGAGTATCCAAAAATCTGACCCCCCCCCCATCAATGTACTCTCGTGCATGATAATTACAATGACAATCAGCAGTTCTTATAGATGCATTAAAAGGGAATAGCAGCCAGACAGGGGGAGGGGAGACAGGTAAAAAATATACTTCTTCTGTAAAGGATTTACGCTAGGGAATCAAATAGTTTAAGGCAATAAAAAAAGAAAAAAAAAAGAAAAACAAAACTTGTAGTGTAATTTGGCAACTCTCATTTTTGTTTTGCTTTAATCAAAGAGTCACCCAGCCTCCACATGACAGCGATTCAGGGTTTCTACTATCCTGAGATGTTTTCTTCTGCTTGAAGGCATCGGAGGACATAGAGGATCACTTGATAGCAGAAAATATACTGCTCCTGAAAAAAGAATAGAAAAAAAAAGAGAGGGAAATGTGAGAGAAAGCTTGGGAGCTACTAAGATGTGGAAATACTTAGTAAATGTTACTAAGCTTAAAACCCAAAGCAAATCACCTCTGTCTGGACCATTCCTTGTCTCTGAAGCCTCATGTTCCTGACAACGTCTGAAATATCAAACTACCAAAAGAAAAGCAAAACAAGTAGATTAGAAGTCATACTGAAAAAGAATTACCATTAAATTTATAAGATGAAAAATACTGACATCTGCATCTTTACTGATGAGACCCAGAACCACATCAATGCAGATGAGGGTCCCTGAACGACCAATGCCTGCACTGCAGTGTGTTATTATAGGCCCCGACTGATGAACGTGCCGCATGTAGGAAATGAATGTGAGCAGCTGCTCAGGTTGTGAAGGTGTCCCATGGTCGGGCCATCCAGTGTAGTTTAGATGAGTAACAACCTGGTTTTCATTAGTCTGGAGAGAAGGAAACTCATATGACAATGTGGACAATTAAAATAGAAACATCTTAAATCAGATGGTGAGAAACAGTCCAGCAAGACTCCAATCCAGCCCACTGGTCAGCTTTGGAAAATTAGGAGGATGTAGATTTTGAACTGTACTTTATCAATAGGGAGAGCTGTAAAACATTTTATTATTTTAACTAAAATAAAGATACAAACTAAACTTTTGAAAAAATATCTTCAGTTTTAAAAGTTTTATCAGCTTATCTGATGAGGCTTTGATGGATGCATTTATCAAGTGTGTAGATGTCTACAAGACCTTTTTTTTTCATTTTAATTTTATTTTTTCAAAATTGTAAAACCTTAAGAGACTTTCCTATATCTTGCCTCTAACATGTGCCCTTCTTAAAGTAATATTTAAGAAGACTAAAACCAGTATTAAAATTAAATATTTAAAAACTATACTGATTTTAAAATAAAAAGTCAAGATGAAACTAAAATAAAAACTAATCACAAAATACTAACTCTGTTTTATAAGTCTGGGCAATGAACTACCAGAACTTTGTCTGTAATCATACATATTTATCACGTTTTTCCACTAGCCTGACCCACTTGTAAAGTTTGACATCCCCGTCTTAAATTATCAGCAGAATCAATATATAAATTTACCTGGACATCTTTGACCTCGATGAGACGGATGACGAAGTTGTCCAGGTGCTGGTCTTTGATAAGTGTTATCTGTAATCTGTCATCCACCATCTCTGCCGTCCTCGGTGTGTCTGGCCAGTACCGCTGACATTTGACTTTCCCCCCTTCAACCTCCTGGGTCATCATTGCAATCACATTGGACTTCTGCTCCCAGACCATCTGCCAGAAGTCCCCTAGAGTAGTGGGTAAGGGTCCTTGACAAGCAATGTACATGAAGTTCTCGTCCTTCACCGACATATTAATGAAGTTGGCGTTGATGTAGCCTCCGTCTTTGCCGAGGACAACACGAGTTGTGTCAACTAGAAGAGACGTGCATGAAAACCAAGTTTCAGGATTAAAATTTGCATTCAGAGAAAAAGTACTAAAAAAACCACTAAAGTGCAGTACATGTACTGTATATAAAAGAAGATGTAGCCTCAGACCATGAGAAGAGGCACAAGTGCTGAAGTTGGAGCATGAGGGGACGGTAAACATTTTATTGACAACTTTGTGGTTTCAGATGTTAGTCTTATTTAATACACAATGAAGTTTATTTTAAGATGAGACTACTTTGCATATGACAAGTCTCCACAGTTCAAGTGTGCAGCGTCTAGGGGTGAGGACGAGGGAACTGATAAAGTATAGTATGATAATATATTGAGTGGCAATATTGTATCGATATAGGGACACCAAATATCAGCATCTATATAAAATGTCAATAAAATTATAACTTTTTGGTACTAGCATAATAAATCAATTACTTTTTAAATCCAAACTGTAGCATGTTGAGGTTTTTTTCTTTTCAAGCAAGGTTAGCAGAGGTGACATTCAGCATGCAGGACGAAGTTGGTGAAACAACAAAGGAAAGCGCTTGTCTATATCAAAATATGGACCATCTTGAAATTTTCTTTAAAAAAAATAGCATGGAATAAACACATAGTATTTAAAATGAGGTCCACATCAAAGTAAAATACTCTTGGAATACTACGAGCATGAGGGCCCATGTCACAAAACTGCCAAAACTTGCTGAGAACGGCAAGGGTAATCAGCTCAACCGAAAAACCAACCAACACTGGGCACACTTAGTTTGACAAAGCTACGTCCTAATTTAGAACAAGTGAAGAAATCACCTTCGTGTGAAAATACCTGCATCCATACAGTGCTGAGAGAAAAATTAATAGGGAACTGCACGTTAAAAACGCTGGAAGCGTGCGACACTTCTCTACAGAGGAGTCGAGGGTAACGTTTACGAAAGTTTGAGTACAGCATAAAAAGTTGCATTAACTTGTGTTGGAAAACGTCATAAATTACAACATACAAAATATATGCTATTGTAATGTCACAATATATTTGAAATGCAATACCATATGTAGGGTTACTATTATTATATCTTATCTCGTCTTTTTGGCTTTCTGGTGATTCCGGTTACTCTGACACTGACTTTGCTTTCAGATCCACACATTGTGAACCTAGATGGGGACCGCTAAAATGCTCAAACTGAGATTTCACAACAGTAGTCAACAAACCAATGGGTGATGTCACAGTTCATGGTACATGTTATTAATAGTGATCACATAGGAAACTGCAAGTTTTTCTTACAGGGGACAATATTCTTATAGCGGTTCTTCTTCTTGTTCTCCTTCGTCTGACCGATCAAACAGTCATCCAGCGGCTGGAGATTCTGAAGATTCTGCCAGAGTAGAAAATGGATATTCAGAAAAATCTAATGCAAACTATTGTCATTTATTCTTTGGCAATGAAATTCAAAGAGCCATACTTCAAACTCCTGTAGAGGCACTTTCTGTTCCAACAGTCCCCTCATCATGCGAACCACACTGTTGAGCTTTTGTCCTGTGTACTGGCCATCAGGGACCACTCTGACAAGAGGCAAAGAGGTCAGCTCGTCCTCTGTGATGATTGGCCCTTCTGTGCGACGACATAAATGAGGGAATTAAATGTTTTGTTAGTAACTTATGACAATTAACATTGTCTGAGAAACTGGCTCCTACCATCTTTTGACTTCGAGTTCATATTTTCAATTGGCAGTTCGTCGCTTCCCCACGTGATGTCATCATCGTCTGGCTGCCCAGCACTCATCTGCAGGTAGCTGTTGGTTTAACAGAAACAGCCAACAGGTCTTAATATAAATAATGGAAAACCTTAAATGTGATGAATGGACATCTAAAAAGAAAATCGTACTTTTCATTGTGTGGATCGTCAACACTTTCCTCATTCCACCTCACCTTTCGGGAGATCTACAGTGAACAAAAAACAAACAATACAAACAAAACATCATCAGAAAAAACAGTCATTTCTGTGGTTTATCAACCACAGAAGTTTGGTCAGTTTGATTTGTACCTCAGGAGAATCTTCTGGTAAAGAAGAGCTATCGCCGTCCGTGTCCTCCGAAAGCTCTGTGCTCTGCTTGGTCTCTCTCCTCTCTCCTAGTTCACCATCATAATCTGTGAAACATGGGAATGTAGTCTCTGTTGGTTGTTTACACTTTTATGACTTTCCAATTCTGTAGCCTGTGTGTGTGTGTGTGTGTGTGATACCTATAGGTGGTATGACAGGACACAGCTTAGTCTTCATGCTACTGTCGCCACTCAGACCTGAAAGAAACACAAGCAGGTTGCTTTAGAAAATATTTAGAAAGAAAAATAAGACTCACTCAATCATAAGACAAAAGTTTAAAAAACACAAATGCATGCATTTACCAGTATTTCCATTGCACTTGTCTGAATTGATGGGTAGAGAGGCCAGGTATGTTTTTGGGTTCTGGTCTGGTGGTCTGGATACAATAAGATGCACCGGGCCTTTAGTTTTACGGATGGTGGTCACAGCTTTGGAATGGGACACACCTGTCATTAGCTCTTCATTCACCTACAAGACAGAAAGCCAGTCAATCAGGACTGTATAGGGTCTCATAAAATCCACAGACAATACTTTCTTTATTTTGTAGCCAAGTATTTACAAAATGTTGAAAAAAATTGAAATCCTGTGCTATTGTAATACAGAATTTAAGAATTCATGTTTAAACAAATAAAAAATAATCTACAAGTAAATCACAACGTAATGTGTTTTGTTCAACAAAGCACATCATACAAGTCAAAAAACACTTACTTTAAGCAGCCGGTCTCCTACTTGCAGCTTGCCTGAGGACTCTGCTACTCCGCCTGGTGTGATGGATTTAACAAAGATCCCCCTCTCCCCTCCAATCACGGAAAACCCCAGACCTCCTGACGGCGGCTTCTCCACATCTACCTTTATGATCTCTTCCTGCGTTTTCAACAAACAGATGTGCAGTCCCCTTTGATTTGTCATACAACCTTTCAGTAAGTTACTTTTTCTTGTTGGTTTGGGTAGCTGTCTGGGTTCCATTAACAATAACACCCGATAAACTCCTAACTCCACCAACATACTTCATAGCAGAAGAACATGTTTTCACCCGCAGGCACCAACATAATTAAAAAAGAAAAAACTCACCTCTAAAGGACAAAGTGCTGCGAGACCTTCTGTATCTCTTAATTCTCCCCCTTTAAGGAACCCTTAAACAGAAAACAAAGTTGCAGATATGCTGATCCCATTATTACTTTGGTCTATTTAATTTGTATTATTATCCCCTTTTTTAAATAAAGTTTTCACACAATCTTTAAATATTTGGCAAGTTAAAAACTTAAGTAAAAATTGTAATCATAAGCCAATATAAGTAAATGTCTTCTTATTTAGATTGATTTATCAGTGCATCTGTAAGTCACATTGCTTCAGATTATAAAGCATACCATTCATGGCGGATGAAACTGTCGTGCTAACATTGTTGTTGAGAAAAGAAAGACTTTTCTGCATAGGACAAACTGGCTTTCCATCCCTGTTAGAGTAAATAAAACAAAATAAAAGTTACTGAGGTTATTGCTCAGATCTTGTATTTTCTGTCATGTGTAATGCTATTAAGACAAAAAACATAAAAACAAAAAATTTTCACACAGCATAGATGTTATTCTTTTTTAGTGTAGATTACCTTGTGGCCTTTAGTGTGAGTTCACTGGGGGAGTGCTCCAACAGCCTAGTGCTCTCACTGAGAGTCAGGTCCTGGGTAGGGGCCCCATTGATGTAGTGGATTAGGTCAAGTGGCATTAAGCTTCCTTCTTTAGAGGATAATGAACCCGGAAGAATGTCTTTCACATATAAGACTTCATACAAACTGTCACTACCACCACCCAGTACCAAACCTGGGGAACGAATAAAGAATACAAATATTTAGATTTGATTCTTAAGAACTAATTTCTGATGCAACATTTGAGAAGATTTTCAAGACATTAGTGGCTGAATGTGACACACACCAGTGATATTTTCTTTTCTTAATCAAGGCTGTTTCTTACCCAGTGGTTCTTGGTTCATCTTGAAGCAAATGTCAGGCAGCAGATGAGCTTCTATAGGGGGCTTAGGAACCTCCAGGACCCTTCCTACCACCAAGTCAACCACTCGAGGGGCGGCACGCACAAGATTGACCACCTCGGTGTGGCCCATATCGCTCACGTCGGTGTTATTCACCTGTAGACATAAAAATAATTCATTCATTGTGTAAGTTTGGGAAACACAAAGAAACAGAAAACCAGACTGTTTCCAGTTTGTACTTGATAACCGCCTCCATATGTCTGTGTAGGTTCTCAGTCATCCAGGTCATAGTAATTCCAGGAGCTTGGAAGGAAAAGTGACTGGACGTCTTTAAGTTTCCATAGTGTCCACTGATGTAGCTTCACTCTTTACTTGCATACCGAAAACTGAGGCAGTGGAGACTGTCAGAAAACAACTACAGCAAGACAGCTCCTTAGAAAACAGAACCAGCTTTAAAACAGATTTGCACACTGTTAGACCTCTGCCTTAGCACCACATATTTTAAATACAACTAGGGTTTCTACAGACAAAAGGGACAGCACCTAGCCACTGGTACAGATACCTGGTACAGACTGTACACATCAACTCAGTGGAAACAAAGTCACCAGGGAAGACATAAAGGATAATAATTTGCCATTTGTGAACCGTGCTGTGCACATTGAGGAGAATGGAAACCTCAACACTGAAGTTTACGGGAAGCCCACACACACAGACCAGTACCTACTCTGGTAATGTTCACATTAGACAGAAAAGGCAGATAGATTACTTCCTTCACTCTTCCTTGCAAACTATGTCCACTGTGAATCACCCTCCTTAAACAGAGGGGGTGACTTACGACACCAGTTTGGAGATCCTTTCCCGGGTGTCTTAACGACCACTTATATCTTGCGTCAGTTGATCTCAATAAGCCACATGATAGGTCTCACAATGGTTTCACCCGAAACCTCTGCCGATAATGATCCACACCCTTTTTCACACCTTGGCACATGATCATAAAGAAGTGCAGTCGCTTTTCTTTCCAAGCTTCTAAGATCACATATCCCAGAGAAATATTTTAGGAACTACAGAGGTAGTCCCTTACAAAAAAACTATTTGGAGGCTGAAGAGATTTGTTAAATAGATGGTACAAGTAATTTGGTTATATTGACACTGCCCACAATGAATAAAGGCTGAAGGTGTCATAAAGTGAGCTGCAAATTCTTCTACAACCCCCCTCTTGCTCTGTGTAGGACGATCCCCAAAAGTCGTAAATTCCAGGGAAGGCAACTTACATGACCATATTTGGTAAACTGTGGTACAATTGTGAATAACGGGAATTTATACCGTGATCATTCGGTCCCCGGGCCTCAGCCTTCCATCTCCTTTGGCTGGATCCTGGATGATGTCATGGATGTAACATCCATGATCATTACCTTCAGTGAGGGTGAAGCCAAGACTGCCCTTTTCTGACTTCACCAAAGAGACCTGTAGCTCTACTTCCTAACAACAACAAAAACACACAACCTCAGTAACAGGAATAACATTTTGATCCACATTTTAGTGGAAACCCTCCTTAAAAAAAAATCTTAGATTATGATTCCCTTCCTCAGTTCTTACTGGGACGAATTCATCTCCATCCTGTCCATTGCCAGATGCAGTGAGGTTCAAGGGCAGAGGTAGTGGAGGAGGCAGGGGATCTGGGCTTGGGGAAGACAGGGACACCTTAGGAAAAGTGGATGACTCCAGATCAGCTCCCACTGGGGATGAATGTCCCCTGACCAAACATCCACAAAGCCAAAATTTAGCAAAAACACTAATAATCACATTTATATCTGATAATCTTGATCCAGTATTTAACATTAGATCAATTACCGGGTGCTGAGGTCTGATCTTGTCATTGACAGATTTGAGGAATAAAAAGTTGAGTGCAAGTTGTCATCCAGATGACCACTGCTGTCGTAGCGTCCCAGTCCCGGGTTGCTACCGGAGGTCTGGTAAACACCCCGCTCCCAGTTCTGCCTGCTGTTTTCCACAGAGCCTGCGCTGAAAGCTTCTTCCACCTCCTCATCCCCATCGGTGCTGTCGCTGTAGCTGTTGCGTCGGCCGGGGGTTCTGTGTAGCAGCCTTTCCAGGGCCTCTTCCACAGGGCCCTGTTTCTTACTCCCTGGAAGAGACTCTCCAAATGTCCCTGGTTCCTTTCTAGGCGATGGTTTAGGTGTCTAGGAAGAAATTTGGTTCAATTTAAGTTTTCAACTAATGCTCAAAAGACTCTCAGTGATGAGGAAACTATTAAGTGACTCACCAAAGCTGCAGTGTCCATCTCAGGAAGAACGCCATGCTCAGGTCTACAGAGAAGCAAAGTCACCTCTTGACCAGTTCCTCTCAGGGCTGATATCACCTCCTACACAATACGTAAAGGAACCACAATTTCAGACATGTTATGGCATCAAATAACTTAGTTCCTGTTTAAAATCACACTGATACAAAGTGTATTACATACATGTTGCGAGAGTCCTTTGAGTGAGGTTTGATTGACACGCAAGATGACATCACCCACTTTGATACGACTGCTTTCTGCAGCTGGCTGGCCAGGAAACAGTTTTTTAACCCTCACCATGCTGGAGCCAGGGGGCTCGTTGGGGATGTTCTCCTCTCGGCTGAAACTGAAACCCAGCCCTGATGTGTTTTTCAGCAGGCACACATCAAACACATTATCTGTGAAACAAAAGACATGAAATTTGCAATTATTGCCATGGATGGACGATGAATGGTCACACAGAATAAGATAAAATATAAGCCCAGAATGGATGAATTATAACGTATTATAATAACAGCCATGTGATACACTAACAACCTGCAGAGGTTGTTAGTGTATCACTTTTGAGGAGGAAGCTCAAAACTGTATGTCTGTAATGTCTGATTTGGCAAAATATTTATTATATTGTCTTCAAACAAAGTGCATACTGTACTATTTTCTCTTTGACTTTCTGGCATTAGCAGACATTCCTTGCAGGCTGCACAGTTTCTTCATAACAGTAATAAACTAAATCTAAGTAACTGTGGCATGTAAATCCTTTCCACAGTCTAGTAAGTCAAAGCAATTGAAAACTAGTGCTCATGCACACTTAATAACTCGCTGGACATGGGTATAATGTTGGGAAGTTGACTAAAAACATACAAATTCAGCACACGCCTGAAACAGAAAACAAAAAGTGCATTCCCAACTTATATTCATAACCAGTCAGTGAGAGCACAAAACTAAAGAAAGTCCATCTCTTATTGCAGAAGAGTAATACATGTAGATTCTGCCCATCGATTCAGCTCTAACAAAACAGCAGTGTGAAAACAGTGCAAACATGCTCATTTGATTTTTAAAATTTTGATTTTAAAAACTCAAGATGGCTGTCGGCAAAAGAAGAAAAAAAGACTATAAAATGTCAAATCACATATGTTCAATAATGTAGAAATTTACTTTAGAAGTCTGAAACCACTCTCTTTTTTTTCCTTTTTAGAGAATTTGCAAACAGTAGTACAAGAATTACTATTTGTTTCCATTACATCTCCTGGTGGACCCCTTACATTCTCACCTACAGCAACGCAAACTCATGCTGCTTATGGTTTCACAAGCGTTAGAGAAGGTTGTCTACTATTCAGAAGATCAGTGGCTTGATCTGGCTTGATGTGGAAGCATCCTTGGACACAATACTGAAAACCCCCTCTGAAGCACCTATCTGGGCTTAAAAAATTGGCTGCAGGTTGCAGTATAAAAAGTAATTTGAGTGCTAGGTGAGGGTAAAAAACAAACAAACACACAAACAGCACTATAGAAACTACATTCGTTTACCATGCCCAAACTAGGAAAGGGTGGAACATTAACCAACTAACCTAACTGACTTGATGGTGCAGTTAGATTAGTTATGCAGGTAATTTAAATACAAGAAAGAGCTGGGCAGCAGCTTGGGGCATGTGCTGCCTTGCAGCAAGAAGGTTTGAACCTGCCCGCTTTTTGGTGCGATGGTAAATGGTTATTTGTCTCTCTGCGACTGCCTGTTGAAAAGATAAGTAGCTCTTTTTTTTTTTTTAACACTTAAAATTATGAAAAGGGTCATAGGATAATCCCCCAACCTGCACTTCACTGTGCATTTTCAATTATCATTAGACCACTGAAGCCTCATGTAACAGCTCTGACAAAGTTTAATACATTTTACTTACTTATAGTCAAACATATGAAATGTGACATTGGCTGGTATTGTGTAAAATAGATTTCTTAGATGAAAACAATGGCCAAACTGAAAATTTTGAAAACTTAAGTGGCTAACTAGATTTTTCAAATAAATGGCTCCAGAAGGACAAACCAGCAAATTCTGGTGCTTGTGTCCACTTATTCTGTTATCTGCTTACCGCGAAATAATCAGTGACTCAGTGCTTCCGTTTATTAATAACATCATGAACAGAGGACTCTCTCAACTAAATAAATAAATATAAAAAAAGAAGGATATGCTCAGCATCCCATCCCAAAATAAACCACACTGCATCCTTTACCTTGTGTGATGAAGCTGTACTCTGGTTTTTCTCTGGCTTCGAGTGGCTGCTCCTTGTTCTTGGTCAGATTTCTGTCGTAGCCAGTGCTGGCAGACGGTGGAGTGTTCTTAGGTGTGAGGGGAGCGTGGATGCTATTTGCAGGTAGGTGACCCCTCTCCAGCAACAAGTGCACTGTCTGAGCCATGCAGGAAGTAAATGCTTAGTGTTAAGATGCCAGCTGGGCAGCATCATAATTTAAGGATACTGTTCACATGGTGGCTCATGGGAACTGTCATCCCCTCACCTGGCCTGTGTCTCTGAGAGCCTCTACCGCTTGTTGATGAGTGGCCCCCTCCAGGCTCTTTCCATTGACGGCCACCACACGGTCACCTGAGCCACAGACAGACAGGTGATGCCCAAAGACGAAAGAGTCTAACTTTAATCTAATTTCATTTTTTCCTTTGTGCTACATATTTGTTACACCAGTGTCTACCTTTCTGTATCCTTCCATCAAGCTCTGCAGCACCTTTTGGTATAAGACCTTTCACATAGATGCCTCCATGTCGGACAGCAGTGCCAGCTCCTCCCTAAGAGAATGACAGATCTCTTGGTTAAATGAGCCAAAGAGAAAATAATTCCTTTATTTGTCTGTGGGGGTTGATGGCAGGGTTGGAGGCGTTTTATATGATAACTGCTTTGTCTTTATTGTGGCTTCAGAAGTATAGATTTTGTACAAATAAGTGTATTTTACAAAATCTGCAAAGAGAATATCAAACTTTGCAAGAGATGTATTTTAAAGTAATTTTACAGAAAATTCAAGACCAAAAGTTTATATTTTGAATGTTTTTGGATCGGGGGTTGAACAAAGCTTATACTTTAGTGCATAAGAACTGTCATAGGTGGAGTAGATGAAGTTTCGCAAGTTTTGTAAAACTTGGTCTTGGACGCTATGAATCATGACAACATGACACAAGCTCCTTTTCCTCTTGTTCAAACGACATTTTAGGTGGATTTTGTGATTCTGGAGTTTGCTTAGGTATCAAAGAAAGCTCTTATAATTTTTCATCTTCTAAAAATTTAAACAGATGTCAAATGTTATTACTACATCAATGTTTGCATACCAAATCAGTATTCCAACCACACAAGTTCACGTGTGACAGCAGTCTGAAGACACAATAAAGTGATTTGTCAAAGCAATTTAGTGCCTATAATTTAATTAACCCAAGTCAATCATATTTAAAAAATTCCAGAGAGACTAATTTAGAGCAGTAATTACTCACATCTTGAGTAAATACCTACTGTAAAAGACACATTTTCTTTTAAATCCTTCTTGATTAAAAGTTAAAGTTCACATGCATAAGGGTTAGTATTACCACAAGAACGTCCAACACACGGCAATAAGAAACCAAACCAAACCAAACAACATATGAACTGATGAGTGGGGGGAAAAAGGTGCAAAACAAAGAAAAGGGTGAAAACCTTGCCGAACAGTACCGTGACACTTAAGCCCAGGCTGCTGTCTTTTTTGGACAGCTCAATGTCATATAGTTCTCCTGGATGGAGACTATTGACCCCTGAGGCATTACCATTTAAATTTTCCGTGATGTTTTCCTGCAAACAGAGAATAGGGCATTACAGTGAATTATCACAAGCCTGAACATGCAGAAAGAAATCTAGGTGAGTGAGTAGGCTGACTAAATGAGCCGATTAAGTGAAAAAGCACACAAGGAATATCATGCAGCACACAGTTGCAAACAGCCTTTCATTGACAGCGTAAATGCAATGACAGGCAAATGTTATAAAGAACAGACAGTTAGTTGTGCCAAGCATCAGTTTATATTGTAATGCTTGTTTATAGAAAACAATCATATTCTGTTCCATTAACATAAGCAAATTTCTACTAGAAGAAGACACAATTATGTGTATTATAATTAACAGAGCTCCTTATTGAGACCCTATGGCAATGTATAAAAGCAGGGAATCCATTTAAATGAGTCCATTTAAAAAAATAAACAAACCTTTTTGACCTTTTGTTTCTCTTGACTACTTGAATAAGTCTCCTCGTCCATGTCTGAATCTCCCCGGTCAGAATGCTCAGAAACTTTGGGAGCTTCCAGCAATTTAGCTTTCCTAGTTTTGGGAGGTAGAGCTGGTGGTGTAGGATCAGGACCTACATTTGTATCTGGTCTTGGATGTTGGGCAGTGGGTGCAGTTTTGGCAGCACTCCTTTCTAGGTACTGCTGAACTCCACTAGCAGGGGCTTGGTTGATTTTAGCCATAATGCTCGTCTTAGAGTCTTGAGAACTGAGGGCAGTGTGCTGTTGAGCTGGTGATGAGTTAGATGACTGTATGCCAGCACTTTGTTGTGGAGGGCTGGGGCTTCTTGTCACTGCATGCTCTTCTGAGGAGGTATCAAAGTCTAGTTCTTGTCTCTGGGCAGAGTTAAATGAAGACCTGCGCTGGTAGGGTGAATATCCTGCAGGAGATTCTGTCAGAATAAGTTCAAAACAAACAAACAAAAGGTTTTGGATAAAATTCTGGATTAATTCTTACCAGCTGCACATGAAAACAAAAATTTTACTTGCATCCCTGATTTTACCTTTGTAGAGCCTCTCTTTGGGCTGTGACACAACCAGAGTAACGTCATCAGGAGAATTCTGAAGTATATCAACCACGGTCGTGTGAGAAAGTCCTTCTAGGCTTTTCTCATTCACAGAGATCAGTCGGTCACCTGAATCAACAAGACCACCGTTGCTCACACAGACAACAACTATTCATATTCAAACAATCAGCACAAGCAGACAACAAGAACACTATCATCAGAATACCGAAGGTAGCATACCGGGTTTGAGGCAGCCATCGACATCAGCGGGACCACCGGGAGTAATGGAGCTAATGATGGTGCCAAGGTCTGCACGGCCAGAGTTCTCTCCTCCTACAACTTGAAACCCTACAGGACAAACACACACACACAAACACACAAGTGCAAATGTATAAACCCAAAACTATAACCAGTTGCATGCAAATGTAGAGGCAGCCTCTGGCAAACACCATTTGTTTATTCGGCTGAAACATTTTCACACAGCAAAATTACTGATTATCTAAGCCCTTAAAATAGAAACACGACAGCTTCCCTAAGGGGGAGTTATTCACTGCTTTTAACTCAGAAATCTGTCAAATATACAGCATGTCCAGGGTTCCCCCAGCATTTCAAGTAGTTTAAAGCAGTTGTCGAAACAGCAGAGACTGTGTGAAATAAAACTAATGTTATGAATATATTCTTTCAGTCTTACCTAGTCCGTATTTCACATCTTTTTTCAAGTTTACAGTTGTGATCTCTCTCTCTGGAGATGGTAACGCATTAACTTTTTTCTTTAGGGAATCTGTCCAAAACAAAAAACATTAAACACAGGACATGTTTTGTGACACGGTTACATCCTTTAGTGAGTTTGGTAAGTAGGGAAGAAAGCGCAGGCCACTCTGAAAGCACTACACTGTAACTACCAATCAGTTCAAGAGGACATACAGTGTAGCTGAAGGGCAGCCTCTTTAGTATAACTGAATAACAAGCCTGAAAAGCTTGGCTAAGCTAGGTGCTGTGCCAAGAATTAAGCTATTAAATGGTGGGAGTGGGGCCAAAGCCAAGGTCCACAGACATCGAGCACTGAGACGAAAGAAACTGAACTCTTTTTTTGTGTACATATTCATAGTTTGCTAAATGTCAGAGAGATATGGTTGAACAGACTAAAGTTGTAGAGACAAAATGTTAAAAATGAGTAATAATTGGTATCTGTGGGAAAAGGAATCACATTTCCTTACGTACCATTGACAGAGGCTGGGGTTGAAGGTGGTCCAGAGGAACTGTGCATGCTAACACCTGTGAAAGAATGCAACCCATTAACAAGAGCATTCTCTGACTTTGTATACGATACAGGGCAAGAAAAGTGTATATCTGCTCTCTGTACGCCTTGCTAGTTTCCAACATATTTTCTTTACATGGTCATCAAACTAAATTAATTTGCCACTCTTACTAAGATGTTGTGTCACACACTGCCATGCAGTCCCTACCAGATTTACAGCAACATGCACACATCTGATTTGTATTTCAGGTATGATGCTCTGCACCGCCCTACACAGGTCAGCATTCTTACCTACTACATAGGCTTGGCCAGTATCTTCTATGGAAGAAGAGTCAGATTCTTTTTTGGACCTGCTGGTGCTCCAGGCTGTGCTGCTGAGGGGGGCTATGCCAAATGATCTGAGAAAGCAAAATACAAGTTGATTAGCCAGATGAGAAAAATAAGGTGTGTTCTACTACATTGAAGACTCTCTTAAAGCCAAAAGTCACAAGTCATTTTTGAAGCTGACACAAGGGGGAGCAACTGACACAAAAACAGGTTTGTTGCTTACTAAAAAAGGCACAAAGACACAAACACAGACTCTAAGGCATATGTGCACCCACACACAGACCCCCAGAGGGTCAATTACAGGCTGGAGGTAGAGTTTTTTATGTCTCTGTAGTGCAGAGTAGTCTCAGCAACAGATCCTCAGTAACTTTATTCTACCCTGAAGAGACAGTGAAACCTAAACACATGCACAGGACCCCATACTGGGGGGGAAATGCATTGAAGGACCAATAAAAAGATAAGAAACACATAGGAAACATTCTTGCAAGTAATAAAGTTAAATTCAGCATTTGGAGGACTAATAATTTCCTTTCGTTACTATACCTTTCATTAAGAATATGGGAAATAATCTGGGTCTTGCTTTTGGCATTTTGCTTTTCTCAACTCACTTGTCCTGTTGGTGTAAGATGGAGTCTGTGTCTGAGCTGGCTCGCTGATGTTGCTGGAAGTGAGAGGCCAGTTGGTTGACTTGTGGCTGACTAAGTCCGCTGTGCGACTGACCACGATACGACTCTGCCAGTCTGTCCTCCGGAGACTCTGGCATTTGCCCGAGGTTGTGGTGGGAACGACTCATTGCTCGCGGATTGGAAAGGATCGTAGAGGCCGCTGGATTGAACCCTGGAAAGTGAAGCTCATCTTGGACTAATACTGAGCCAGACAGTGCCTTATTGAGGGCTGCCTCTGAGTATGAGATTCTCTTCAGCTGGTCTGGGTTGGAGCGTGTCGATAAACTTGGGGCCAGGCTGCCTGAACTTGCCGTCATACCCTCGGCATCTCCACTCCGGGAGTCGAGGGAGTACTGCAAACTGTTTTCTGATGAGAGGGAACACGAAAGACATCAAATTTTGTCATTCTATAATAATAATAATTATTAGTGCTTATTAACACCAGACAGGTCTTTTCAAAGAGCTAAGTTGTTGATCTATTCCAATTATTGATGCCTTAGTCAGATGCATTAAGTTAACCCTCATCTCTATTAAAAAACAAGCAGCGCTTAGTTGGCTATATATTCACATCTTTGTAAAATTGAGCCTCTCTTCTTTCTTACCTAGGTCTTGCAGCTCCTGGTTGTTTTGGCGAGCCTTCATTTGCAGGTGGAACTTATGCTGATCTGAACACAGCTGTAGCAAATACTGACATGTCTTGTTGCTGTCTGTCTGAAACAGGTGCTTAATGCCATCTGATGTGTTCTGAAGGCAAATCTTCCTTTTCTGGAGGATTACAGACAAAAAAGAAAAAGAAAAAAATCACCAAAACAAACAAAGTAAAAATGGGTATCAATTGGATTACACTATAGTGGAAAACAAATTTCGAAATACTATACTAGTACAGGTTTATGTTTAATAATAAGAGACAAGCACATACTGCAAAGGAAATCTTCTTTGTCTCCCTCCAGGGGAACCTTAGCACTGGGGTACGATTTCCATTAAGGACTTCAAAAATGAGCACTCCCTTGGAGTAAACACCCAGCATGATCCCTGTCTGAGATCTCTTCTCAGGAAGCACTCGATGGAAGTGGACTCCATATTCTGTCAGCTTCTGGCTCATCTTTAAAGAAGAGAGAGACAGTACTAAATAATAATCAAATTAACATAGAAAACAGAAACTTTCCAAATGAGAACCAGAGGTTTGTTTGTTTGTTTGTTTTTTAATTCAGGTCAGTGATCCAGTACAAGAGCAATGTTTGTATAGCTACAGTTTGATTACATTTTGTTCAGTGGCATGAATAAAACACCTGTTTAGTCTCAAATAAGACAAAAAATACAACAAAATTTTGTTCTTGTTACTTATTTTTGGTCAAACATACCCTGCATGTTAGTCCCTTTGCCGAAGTAAACTCTTTAGTATAAAATAATAATTTACATCACAAAATATACCCTTCAGTTGCAAATGATTACTGAAAAAATAAACTCAGCCATAACATAACATATGTTTGATATCTATATGAAAACTGAATTTAGATGCAGTCTACTTTTTATTGCCAACCTTAAGGAACTCAAACTCCGCCTCAGATTCTGTTGCGCCGTAGTAGTTGCTGTGAAGCTTTGGCAGATCCTCCCTGATGGTGGCCTGGCCCACTTTATCCAAGACAGTCATTGGGAGGTAGTGCTCCATTCTGAAATAAGTCTTCCCATGGAGCTGCAATGAAATAAAAAAAAATTTAAATCATAAAAGAAAAGTAACTTTTAAAAATTATTGGCTGATAACAAACAGATAAACAGCAAAGTAGGTACCTCAGGTTGATAGTCACCAAATTCAGCCTGCAATGCCAGAGAAGCCAGCAGCAAGGCATCTTCTGTGCCGCAGCGCACCCTTTCCTCCAAGATGTCCTTCCTCAGCTGTAGGTAGTACTGATGTTTGGTCATAGCGTGCCTGTAATCCACAGAAAATTTTTGTTAAGTGGCTGATATGCCAACATGAACATGTTAAATTATTTTATTTGTCTAACGACGGCACGTATTTGGCATTCAGGTTTCCCAGCTAATTGCCAAAATGTGCACTCACTGTATGAAGTTGATATCATCCAGGAAGAATTTTATGCGGAAAAAAAGGTTAAAAGGCAGGTCAGATCTCTTTTTCTTGGGCTCCTCCTTCCATCCCTCTGGGGCCACTTTGGATAATTTGGCATCAAGATCAACGAAGAAAAACTCATTTTCTGTGTGTCATTTTCAGGAAGAAAGAGTTAGAAAGTCAAGTTAGGCTTAAGATCTGCATCTTTACAGGAAATTGATCAGAATGAACTACCACAACCCTGCAACTAAAACCAACCAAACCAATATTTTTTTTAACTTTCCACTTCAAAAGTGGAAATATTTAATTTGAATATAATTTGAACTATTTCCAAAGAACTTTTAAAATGTTTTTTTCTTTTGTGAGAATGAAGACCTCTGGGGGCGACTACTGAAGACTAAACAAACAAGGAATAACTGTAGAACACTTAGCAAATCCCGAAATAACACAAGAAACTGCACACCCATTCTCTCACACAAAAAACAATACCTTTGAGGTATGCGAGGCCAAAGAGATGATGCTCCACAAGTCCAGTGTGGGCAACCACCATGTCAAAAACATCTTTACACACTGCCTTGATGTCACAGCTCAGCTCCAGCTTTTGGCCATTGAGTAGCACCACACCCACCTTCCTCTGCACTTCTTCCACCTTCCCACGTTTCTTGAGTTAAGGAAGAAAAAGGATGGAGTTATGCTTTACAAGCAGAAATAAAAACATTAATTTTTTTGGCTTCGAGGTGGCATAATTTTACATTCTCACCATTATTGACGAGGGAACAGATAAGGGCACGCAGGGCTCGCTGGCCATCTTCACAAACTCGGGTCCGTGAAAGTTCTACCACATAATAAAAAAGTGACTGTTAGACTCAAGTTTCATTTTACCAGCACACCTTTTGAAAATTACAACTGCCCTCTCACCCATGCTATAAAATATGTATAATACAAATCGTCCACACTCAGCTGCCACTTTATTAGGTATACCTATTCATTTGCTTGTTAATGCAAATATCTAATCAGCCAGGCATTTGGCAATAACCCAGTGCATTTAAGCATGTAGACATGGTATAAACAACCTACTTAAGTTCAAGCTGAAAATCAGAATGGGGAAAGAAAGGGGATTTATCTGACTCTGAATGTGGCACGGTTATTCAGAGAGGTTGGTCTGAATATTTCAGGACAGGAAACGAAGGCCAAAATTCACACAGGCTCACTAAAATTGGACAACAGAAGATTGGAAAACATTGCCTGGTTCAGTGATTCTTGATTTCTGCTGAGACATTCAGATGGAAAGGTCAGAATTTGGCCTTAACAACATTAAAGCATGCATCCATCCTGCCTTGTATCAAGGCAGCTGGTAATGGTGTAACAATGTGGGGGATATTTTTCTGGAAAACCTTGGGCCCCTAGTATCAAACAACATAACCAGCTTGAGTATTACTGCTGATTACGTTTATCCCTTTATGACCACAGTGTGCCCATCTAGTGATGGTTCTTTCCAACAGGATAGCATGCCACAAAGCTCAGATCATCACAAACTGGCTTCCTGAATATGACAATGAGCTCACTGTACTCAAATGGCCTCCACAGTGACCAGATACCAATCTAATGGAGTCCCTTTGGGATGTGGTGGAATGGGAGATTGGCATCATGGAAGTGCAGCCGACCAATCTGCAGCAAGTCTCTGATGCTATCATGTTAATATCAACCAAAATCTCTGAGTAATGTTTCCAGCACCTTGTTGAATCTGTGACACAAAGAAGGTAACTATGAAAACAGAACGGGTACAAGCAGGTCCTAAAAAAGGTATAACTCATAAAGTGAACAATTGTGAAAAACACTTCGTATTCATAAGATGTTTTATAGTGTTGTACACATTTCCTTGTTGATTTTTTTTGTTATAATTGAATCTCACAAGAGTCAGAAGAGCAGGACTCCTCTTCCTTGACTCCGTAAGTAACTTCCGTAAGTTTTTCCAGCTGGAAACCTTCACATCCTAAATTCCACCAATTATAATCAACCACAAACTCACTGAAATGTCTAGTCTTGGCAAGTGTGCTTAACTTACTGGCAATATAATATTCTATAGTATTTGGGGTCTACTGCCAATAGCAACACATTTCTACCATGCTTACCAATTGAGTTATCAAATATTGCCAAATTAGACCATACCTTAAAGGAAAAAAAGGAGAGGGGGAAAAAAATCTACACACCCCACAAGCCTACATACTTTTAATTACTATAAGGAGACTGAAATGAATTATGTATTCCAGTCAGCAGTTTATCTTTACAGCATCAACAAGTTTGCTGCCAATGAGTGAGTCAAAATTATACATCCATCATCAAATATTGCAATGCAAACAGGCTTCAAGGCCACAAACACTCAGAACTTGGATGCCAATCTAGGGTCACTGTACTCCATAGTGATAAAGGAGCCTTTCTATTTAAATAAGAACGTTTTTGTAAAGGAAAAAACAACAGGAAAGATTAAAATTAACAGAACATCAGTAAGACTGTTACATGTGCAAACCTTGGGTTTGCGTGGAGGTATAGAAGAGGTGTAGAGAGACTCTTGAAGGGCCAAGGGGTCATCTGTGGGGTAGAGGTTGGCCCTAGATAGCCTGTGGGCCATGTGGGCTTGAAGGCGCTGCACTTCCTCCTCCTGCCTCTGCAGCAGCAACTCTGCTCCAACCAGAGTGTCATCAGCTGCCCCCTCATTTTGCCTGCAGGGAAAAGAAAAAAAGAGAAGACGATGGGCGTCAGAAGAGTCTGATGCTGTGTAAAAGCAGAAAGGAAGCCATTATCTTTGTGTGCGTGTGCACGGTGGGGTTTATGTGAAGATGCATCTTCTATTTGTACACTTTGTTTCATTTTTTATGTAATGGACAAGTTTAAAGCTAGCAGCAAAATGGCTTTTTGTGTACAGCTGATATTTTTGCTTTAGCATTCTGGGGAAAAAAGAGAAGAAAAAGGGACAGATTGTTGAGCAGGCTGAACAACAGCAGGCAGCTCTGATCTATAATGCCAGAGATTAGAGAGAGAGAGAGAGAGAGAGAGAGCGAGAGAGAGAGAGCGAGAGATAGAATGTTGAATGTGGATGTCACATTAGATGACCTCACTAAGGAGGCATGGAGTTGACCCTGCCGAGCCACACCAGCTGTATGTTTGTGGCTTAGAGGACCAAACAGGACAGCTTCCACAATCAGCAGGGGTTTTATGAGGTGGGGGGGTGGGAGAAACTGGGCATTACCTGTGTCTGTGTGCATTGTGGCTTGCTAGTGGCAACACGTCATGTTCAGTTGGAAGTGCCAGCTGGGAGCCACCATACCTGCCAATTTCACCAGGTTTCTTAGCTAGAAAAGACAGCAGAATGTTTTTGTTCATTGTACTAACAAAGGAAAACGCACATCAATTAAGATGAATACTTAGGTCCATCATGCAAATATGCCAAAATTACCTATACAGGCTAATTTTTATCTGCAGTCCTCAGTAGGCTCATGGCATTTTTTAAAACATGAAGAAAAACAACAACGACAACAAAACCAAAGATGCAAAAGCATCCAAGCATAGAGGTACACGCCAAAAAAACAAAAAACAAAGGGCAAAATGCTGTTTTTACATTTTTATAGTAAAACGGACACGTAGACACACACAGTGCTGCAAATATACCTGCAAGAACATGTCAAAGGTGCAATTATAGAAGCGTGCAATCAGCACAACAAATGGGATCTCTGATGCCTTGCGAAAGAGTGTGCTGCATTACAGCCACAGTAGGTGTAATAAAGTAAGGATGTATAGCTTTTCTGTGTCTTATAAGTTATTACTGATTGCATGTTTTCAGAGAAAGAAATTTTAAATCAGTTTTGAATTTGGTAACACAAACTAGGTTAGAGATGCTTTTGAATTCAACCACATTCTAGTGAAGAATATAAACCCACAGATTTCTCAGTTCAGTGTCAAACTTTGGTGCAGGGTTACACTAAAATGGGCTTCAAGTCTTTTTGGCCTTTAACTAAATATTGCAGCAGGGATTTGTTTTTAGTGATATGGGAAAAGTTAGTAATTTAATGTCTTAACCTTTAGGCTGATCTTAGCTGAACTCATCGTTGACTAGCTCTGCCTTCTGTTGTGTTGACAATTTTAATCTTGAGTAGTCCTAGTGTGGAAACCATTATGCACACTACTACTACAATAACAATGAGCTGCATTGCACAATTTCATTTTTCACTGACAGTGGAAAGGAATTCTTACCTTGTGCAATCTTCCATAGTGAAAGACAACATACACTTCCTTTAGTGGCATCAGGCAAGCAAATAACAGCAGCTGACCTGGCAGTTACCTCAACATGGGTAACTGCCAGGTCAGCTGTTGTGCTTCTAAATCAAGCAAGGGCAGCGGCACTTCATTCAAAGCCTAAAAAGTGCACTATGAAGTCACTGTAAGCCACGGCGGAAACTGAGTATTAGCAGAACAGCCACAGCTCAGTATGGCTCTCTCGTGTTATTAAGTGACTGACTTATTCTCTTACATGCACATAGCCAACATGAGTTACATGTGTGCAGTAGGGCTGCCACAAACAATTATTTTGATAGTCGACTAGTCACCGATAATTTTTGCAATTAGTCGACTAATCCGATCATGCATCCACTGGACGTAAAACATACAGCTTATTGCACCAGCATGCATCTGCTCCAATATAACTATCATTAGCTTACAGCTTTGAGTGTTTAAGGTATGTGCTAACTAAAAATAAAGACAAGATGATAGTTTATTAAATTTTAATGAAATCTGCAGATTGTTTCAGTGAAGTTTAATAAACTCAGCCGTCTGCTCCTTGCTATCTAAAATATAACAGGACACCGGAGTATATTGTGTGTGCTGTGTGAAAACTATAACTTTAATCTCAGCCAAACCGATTTACTCAGGAACAAATAAAATACTAAAAAAAGCCAAACAATAACATTTTTAAGTTATCTAAGTGACTTATATATCATGTTTAACCTGAGTAGCGAAAGACGGCGGTGGGTTTGAAAACGTTTTGCCGGGAGTCCGGTGTTCTCACCGGCTATACTGAGCCTTGAACCCCGGCTAGCTATCGAGCTGGTGGGTAACAGACGTCTCGAAAACGTCGGCGCGCTTTTGAAAATATGTGGGGTCTTGATAAACTGAGCAGATATTTGAGGTTTACACAGCTACATTCTCGCCTGAAAA